>LPNX010433667.1:1050090-1112895 GCA_001517045.1 Pseudotsuga menziesii
ATGAGAAAGTGCTAAAACCTTAAAACCAAAAAACCAACCCTAACCAGCTTAGCCACCTAACAAAGAGCCCAGACCTAAACTGGAGAACTGGGAGTGAGGGGAGGCCTCCACCCAGGCAAGGCGCCCCCACTCCAAACCTGTGCACTGAAAACAAGCCAAGGATGAGGCCACATGTGTGAGTCTGGATGTAGGTAAGCTCATCCTTTAGGTCTGGCAGGAGCTTGAGTTAGGTTTGGGAAGCCCACTGATGGTGTAAGCTTCAGTCTTCACCTCGATCAAATCACCGGACCAATGAGAGCTCTCCATCTCATCTTTAGCTGGAGATGACATGTCTAATCACTGATAATAAATTAATTGCTCTCTTAATGATGACTGAAGATAAGTTATGATAACTCCAATCATCATAAGTGTTCCATGAGATGTCATTTAGCCTTTTATTTTATTAAATTTGATTTAATTTGGAGAGTTTTAGTTTTCTCCAAAATAATCATTTTTTTAAATAAAAATCATTTTTTAATAAAAATCAGTTTTTTATTAAAAAATATTTTTTACTCAAAACTGACTTTTTTGAGTAAAAAGGCATTATGTGTCTGATCGCTGATCTGAAAGTTGGTTCTGACTGGCTAGCTGATCAAGAATGATTTTTGACTTAAGGTTAGAGCCTTCAATCACTAAATTCTGAGTCCAAATCACGAACGGGTTTTTTCCATTTAATTTATGGAAAAATTAACCCAAAAAACTTAGGAAAAGTAGTAAAAATTAAAAAATAATTTTTCACTGTTCGAAAAAGATTTTTTCGAAATTTTTTTATGTGTCCAGATGACTTAGGACATGACCATGATCTATCTAAATAATGTCTAGTAGACTTATAACACTCAGTTGGGCTCTAATAACCCCCCAAGGCCCAGAATTCAACATCAAGCATTCCAGCTTTGGAGGAAGCGGGAGAAAACCTCGTCAATTATACTCCGCTGAAGGCAAAGCATAATTGTCAAGGGCAAAAAACTCCCTGGAATACCCTATTTGAGATTCTACGTCTCAGGAGACCGAACCACTCAAAAATATCCTACTAGCACATTTTATTACAAACCCCACGGGGCCATGGTCAAAATTATTCAAATAAAAAAGTGACTAGCCAATATTGGCTAGACAAGCAGACGGATCAACTGATACACTGGAATCAGACTTTGAACAAGTCTGTCAACCAGCAGCTCCTCAAGTAACCCAACTTATGGTACAAAAAAGTTGGATAACAGAACCTCAGCAAGACTTCCTCAGATTTCTTGCTCTTCAGGAAGTAGATCCAAGTCTTCCTGGAATGATCATTGATGAATGTCACATACTACTCATATCCTCTCAAGGAAACAGATGACATTGGTCCACACAAATCTAAATGTATCAAGTCAAGAATCCCTGCTGACCTGCTATCACTGCTAGGAAAAGCAGTCTTGGTGTACTTTCCCAAAGCACACCCCCTGCAAACATCACTATGCTCCGAGCTGAACTCTGGTAAACTTGTAACCATATGTCTCAACAACCCCAAAGCTGGATGATGCAAGTGAGCCATCCTCCCTATACCAAAGCTCACAAATCTCATTGTCGCTGCTATGTGCCAAGGCATGTCGAGGCTGAAATAGGAGCCTATACAGTTTCCCGCATCTAACTCCAATGGCAAATGAAACAGATGGTCCTGCAGTCTTGGGAAACACACGCACATGTCCATCAAGGAAGGACACCCCAAGACCCCGATCCTCAATCATGGAAACTGAAACCAGGTTCTTCTTCAGCCCAGGTACATACAATACATCTCTCAACACCATGGGACTCATGGACTCCCTCTGAAATGTAATGGTCCCATGCCCAACTGCTCTGACTGCTGAGTCATCTCCCAACACCACCTCCACATTAGTCTCTGTCTGTGAAAGCTCGGAGAAGATCTCTCGAGCACCTATCATGTGGCTTGAAGCTCCGCTATCAATATACCAAGTGCAGGAAGTAGATGCACTATAGGAATGGTCTGTCAACAAGGAAAACTCCCTCTCTCTATCAACATCCGCACTATTGATAATAGATGCTCTCTCTCTATCAATATGCCCAGTGCACCGAGAAAACTCCCTCTGAAATCTCGCTGCAAAGTCATCGACCTCTGCTGAAGCTGCTGTCAAAAGAACTTTTCTAAATTCTAGAAATTACTTTTCTGTCTGCAAAAATTAATTTTCTGCCCCACTTAGGTCTAATACCATGTAAGTTTTTACTCAGTTTCAGCCTCCGATTTAAATGTTGAAAATAACTCGGTTTAATGCCCAACCCAGAAAATTTATCACGCTGGAAATAACATAAATTTTCAAACTTAAATAAACACTGCTGTGACTTAATTTTTCATGACAGAAAATAAAATAAATACACTTTCAGACAACATAGTACTCAAAAAATTTTGGCCAATAGCCCTAGAAAAACCCACAAGGGGAAAACCAATCAGAGAGAAAGTTTTAATTATTTCTTCTAGGAAAATATCAAGACAGTCATTTTCAATCAAAATACAACTTATCTCAACCAGAGAAAATATCCCAGCAGGCTGCCTTGATTTCTATGCAAAGTTGCCGCGATTTATGTGTCGTTCCTTCTCGAAAAACATGCTAGAAATAACAGCAATGTTCTGCCCTCAATTTCTGTGCCAAAACTGCCTCCATTAGAGGAAATTTCAACTCAAAATGGGCCTTTTAACACTAATTCAAATTCCATGTCATCATGTGTTAGCCAATGAAATTGCTTTAAATTTGAAATCCCTGTTGTCAACTATTTTTTACCATAGTTGAACCTCCTGTTGAGCCGCCATTTGATGAACATGGTCAATGTTCATGTTCAGTGCAGCAGAAGTTCAGAGTATTTTGCCTAGCCAATTTTGGCTAGTCATTTTTATTTTTATGTTGAAATGACCATGCCCCATGGGGTTTTTGTAATAAAATGTGCTAGTAGGGGTTTTGAGTGGCTCGGTCCCCTAAGACGTAAAATTTCAACCAAGTTATTCCAGGGAGTTTTTTTCCTTGTCAATTATGCTTTGCCTATAGCCAAGTATAATCGATGTGGTTTTCTCCCGCTTTCTCCAAAGCTGGAATGCCCGATTTTGAATTTTGGGCCTTGGGGGGTTACTAGAGTCCAACTAGTAAATATGAACCTACTAGGCACTATTGGTATATTCTATGGTCATTTCCTAAGCCCAGGGATACATTAAAACAATGTCCGAAAACATTTTCCCGGACACATGGTGATTTTTTATTTTTTATTTTTCGACTATAGGCAATTAATTAAACTTTTTCAATTAATTAAACCATTTTGACCGTGGTTTAATTGAAAATTTTCAATTTGTAATAATTAAGTGGTCCGGGGGGTGTTTTTGGCAAATAAACACTTATTTTCTAAGCCAAAACATTCATTTAGCCCCTAGACACACTTTCCTAAGTTTCGGACTATTATTTGGCATTGAAATTAATATTTTCTCAAAAAACCAAAAAATGAGAAATATTAATTAAAACAATAAAAAATAATAAATTGGAGAAAATCAAAATATCGCCAAAAAAGGCCAAATTGAATAAAACAAAGAGCTAATTAGCTCGGCATAGAGCATTTATGATGATTCCAATCAATATTGGTCAGTTTCAGATCAAGTATCGGAGTGTGGCAGTTGAACTATCAGTCAGAAATTTCCCCTCTTGGGTCAAATTCGTTTTTGGTTGAAGTGTGGATTATCTATTGGTTGGGTGGTCATTACGAGGGAGGATGAGCCACCTCACCCCCCCTCATTACTCCAACACTCAGTTACAACTCAATTGCAGCTCAGTTCAACTCCAAATCATGATGTCGAGCTCATTCAATTACTCTGGTGTTACTCTTAGTCCGGATTTAGGGATTTGAGCCCTATTTTCTTTCCTTTTTGTATATATAGAAGTGCTTTGCTCTCTCTTGTTCATGGAGAATTGGGCATAGAAGCTCTGCTAAAATTGTAATCAGTATTTCATTGAATAAAGCTTTTTCAACTTTGGAGGTTGTTGCAGCTGCAACTATTTTCCCCAAAATTTTAAATTTCAGGGCCCCTTCTTTAATTTGTTGTTATTATTTGGTTTTCACTAAAGCTGCCCTAAAGTTCAGATTTTTTTCCTTAAGAAACTTGATCTTTTTCATTTTTTGTATCGGAAGACTAGTCGACTATCCTTCCGATATCAGAAGCATAGTAGACTATCTTTCCGACGTTGCGGAAGCCAAATGGTCAAGCCTGTCGGAAGTAATTCCGTCTTCCTCGTCGATACGTCGAAACCGCGGGTTCTTTTCGTCTTCGTTTTGTTTTTCGAGCTTAACACTTAGCGTTTTTTAATTGCCGATTATTTTTTATCGCTGTCGAAATGTTTTACAACAGTGAGCCGAAGTCCTAGCCTCGTACGTCGCCGACGTTGCAAGAACCTAGTGTTGTAAGGATCCGAAAGTTTAGTGCTCTCCCTCGCTGATTCTTAGTGTAGGATCTCTGATTGTCGACGCTCGTTAGAACGAGTGGAGTCACGAGGATAGTACTTTACGCTGCCGACACTGCGGAGGATGTTCAGTCTTGAGGTTCCGCACATAGAGTCTAGTGATGCCGATGACCAATAATGTTAAAGTATCGCGGGCCCGTAGTTTGTTTTGCGTCCATCGTTTCAGCTGTCCTCCGAACTATTCTTCCGACTGACTTAAGTCGTGACTGCCGATAGGGTTTTAACTCACCGACAAATGCCGCCAAGGGTTATATATATGGGGGGCATGTTATTTTATTGTTTATCCGTATTTTAAACTCGTTGTTTGCTCCAGTCTTTGTCGTTTGCACCGATTCGCGCGTGCCCAGCTGTCCGAACTTGATTCGCTCGCGTTGCTCCCGTGAAGGTTTTTCCATCCAATCGACTACACTGCTTTTGCCAGGTAGGTGAACCACGGCCTTACTGTTTTGGTTTTTATTGGTCGATTTGGGAACCGTTAGGTTTTTCCCTTGGTTAGGTTTTCCGTGAGTTAGGTTTGTCCGCATAAAAGGATGTTTGCCTTTACGGTTTTCATGGATGTTTTACTTTGAGGGTGAAGAGTTTAGCTGTTTGCAGTTTTCTTTAGCGGGAAATTTTGAGTCTGCGTGATTGTTTGAGCCATTATGGATGTTTTTGCTCCAATGCGAAAGATTAGGGCACAGTGCAGACAAGCATTTCACTGTCTGCACCAACCGTTTCTTGGGATGTCCATAGCCGCCCAGGGGGTTTTAAACCTTTTTGCTTGCACTTACCTTATCTCATTGGACTGCGGAGATTTTTTTATTTTTGCTCGGTTTAGGGTTTTTCGCCAGGACGATCGCTGCGTAGGGTTTAATATTCTTGAGTTTGGTTTTGAAGACAAGCGGTAGGATTAGTCCGATCCATTCCTATAGTTGACTGAGGATTAGTTTGATATGGCCCAAGCTAAGATAAAGGGTTTTTCGATGTTGTTAAGTTTACAGACAGTGGGGCTTAGGCAGTTTTAGGAAGCAGCCCGCAGGACTTTCCCTTTGCCTTGTTAATTCTTTCATGCATTGAATACTATGTGTAGCTTATTTTTCAGCATGCATATTAAGGAGGTAAACAAATTGATATAGTTTCTTGCTTATGTTTAATTTACTTGCTAATAGCTCATTGGTCTAAGAACATGTTTTGACTGTGACAGGGTGATTGTTATAACGAAAACATGTCGAAGAGGCAAAAGAAGAAGGCTCCTGTGGTTGAAGGAGAACCTGAAGTAGAGATCATCACCAAGGTAGAGTATATTTACGAAGATACCAAAGCCTCCACTAGGGTCGAACCGGACTACAAGTGGGGAGAGATCTATAGAATGATTGCCAACCAGAATGTACCTGATGTCAGTTTTGAGGAGCTGACTATATATGCCAACATTGAGAAATCAGCTCTAATGAAAGTAGCCACGAGACCCGAGTTATTTCCTTGTTCAGAAGTGATAGGGTGGATTCTGCCTAGGGCAGATGTAACAACAATGATTCTGGGGAACACTGCCAAGCAAGGCTACGCTGCTTATAGCCCTACATATGTCTCTATGGCTTATCATCTACCCTCACCCCAGGTTTATCTAATAGAAAGTTGGTTGAAGGAAACAGCTATGGGCCTGGTGGAGACAGTGAATAGAATGATGATACCCGGTAAAAATTTCCGAACTAGACCTTCCGGAGATTATGACACCTCCACTCTCTGAGCTCCCTTCAGGTTCATTGCATTAATGCACAATAGGATCTTCGGCAGAGCCCATGGGAAGAGCTTCAAGATAGGATGGATACCAGTTATTTACTTTGTAGCTACCCAGGGAACCATCTTTAACTGGTCAAATATTGTGTCAAACAGCCTCTCTGCATGTATATCAGCAGCCTTAGGAGGGGTATCACAAAAGAGATCAGAGTTTTATATGAGCTCTATCTTGATTGACTGCATACTGTGCACTCAGTCTTTTCCAGCTTTGAGATGTGACTGGGAGAGGGAAAGAACCCCAGTGTACATAGCATATAAATTGTTATGGGCCCATAAGTATCATAGCTATTACAAGGAAATCTGCGAACACTTCATCCTGCCCTTATATACCCTCATTTTCTTGATTGAATGCAATTGCATGTCTGAAGAAGCATTCAAAGTCATCGAGGAGTTTGAAGATTACTATTTGACCGAGGATGGGTTGTATATAAGAATGTACGATGATTCCAGAGCTCCTTCCCTACTACCAAAGTACACCATAGACTATGTACTCCATAAGGAGGCGGTTAGGCAGGTGTATATTGATGGTGTAGGCAACTTTCTATTTGAGCATAAAAAGGCAACATATCCTGCAGTACCTTTCCTGCTTGGCAGCTACAAGTTTTCAAGACTAAAGCAGGCGGCAGAATTTCTTAAGAAGCTGGAGCATTTTCATTTTGGCGAAATGAACTTTCAGAGGAATGATTCCCGCAATAAGTAGCGGACTACTGCAAGGAAGCAGGAATTAATTTTGAATACACTGATTTTTGGGACAAGGACAAAGCAACATTCGGAAGTGCAAAGAACATAACCGCCCTTAAGAAGAGGTTCAAACAAAAAAAAACTACTATGGGTGGAAAGGGCAAAACTTCGAAAAAGACTAAGACATTGGAAGAGGAAGAGGCAAAAAAGAGAGAAAAAGATGCTAGAAGGCTAGCACAGGAAGCAGAAAGTTGGTTGAAGAATGAAGAAGAAGAAAAGAAGCGAGTTGCAAAGGAAGCAGTAAGGAAGGAAGAGGAAGAAAGAAAGAAAAAAGAAGAAGCTGAAATCAAGAAAAAACAAGAAGAAAGTGAAGGTTTGAGACTAACAGGATCTCAAAATGATCAACAGACTACAGAGCAAGTAGATACGCAAGGAGTGCAGGATCAAATAGATCAAGAACAAGGACAATCTAATCCTGATCTCCCAGAACATCCTGCATCTTCTGGCAGCATACTAGGACAAACTTCATTTTCTAAGATAAATTTGATCCCTTTCATGCCCACTGAGGAGGAGGAAGTTCCTGATTTTAGTACCATTTTTTACGATAAGGAAAAGAAAAGAATTGTGAAAAGAACTGGGAAGAAAGTCGAGACTGGAGAACAGTCAGGAAAAATGGTAACAGATAAAACATTGGTGCATGGAACAAATAAAGATCCACGATTGATAGCAAGAGCTGGGGTAGCATTAACCCAAGCCACTGAGGACAACGTGGACAGGCTTATGACGGACCTAGAACAGTCAAGAAAGAACGTAGCTCAATTGAAAGAAACTTTAAAGAAAGAAAGAGATGAGGGTCAGAAGCTGAAAAGGAAGTATGAAGACATGATGAATGAGGTCAAGACTTCAAGAACAGAATTCCAGATTCTGCAGGCGGATAAAGATGCTTTAGAAATATCCGCAGAGAAAACGGAAAAGAATGCTCAGGAAAGCTTAGCTGAATTACAAATGCTACAGCTAGAACATCAAATGTTGAAAACTGAGAGGGATGATCTGCAGGTATCATATGAGAATCTAAGTGCAGAGAAGGACAGGTTGCAAAGCAAGGCTGCTGAGTTAGAAATGGAGAAGGCTATCACAGAAGAAAAAGAGAAGCAATATCAAATGCAGGTGGCAGCCTTAGAAGAGCAAAACACTTCATTAACAGCATCACTGAAAGATGCTATGGAACAGAAAACAGACATTCAGCCTTTGAAAAAACACGTTCTAACTCAAAGAAGGAAGATTCAGTAATTATAGATATGCATAGAGGACGAAAGGTGTAAAATTTTACAGATAGACACCAGATTAGAAGAAATTTTGGACACTACTTCATATTTTTTGGACAGATATCAGGATATTTTGGAGATTCTAACAGGAAGAATGCTCTAGGCAAAAACAAATAAGGAATCTCCTACGGAGTTAGCAGTTAAGGATCAGCAAACTTTAAAACAAGAGTATGATTTATTGGAATTTGCGATTAATGTAGCAGAAGAGTTCAAGAAAACCGTGAAAAAAACAAAGGGAGCATGTGTTGAATATTGCAGGAGAGTACTTCCTACATACAATAGATGCCAAACTTCTGCGGAGAAAAGATTGGATGTGATACCGAAACATGAATTGTTTCTAGAACATCTGCAGAACAGGTATCAAGAAGATGAGCAAGAAATCCAGCAGGTCAAGGACCTAGATGAATGGATCTTGAAGAAAACAATGGCACATGCAACAGTAAGCATACATCTACTTGAAGATCAGTTGCGCCTGATTCCTGCCAGGATAGAGGGGGTAAAAAACCAGGCGGCCAAATATGAGATTAATATTCGATTTCTCGAGCCTTCCAGATTTGAAGGCATAGCAGCAGAGGCCTATGCATGGAAGAAGTTCATCAACGACCAAGCTGGCCCTTCTTCATAAAGTGTTTTGAAAATTTTGATTTAAAATGTAATATATTGTATTAATTATGTGCACATGCTACGAGACAAAATTTTGGAAATAAAAGGTTGGGGAAGCTCAAAAGACATTGAGGGGCATCCCAAGAGTTTTGCTTTTGTATAAATATAGGAGAGTTTTAGATGTAAGGGGACCTTTTTTCCAGACTATCTTGAGAGAGTATTGTAAGAAGAACTATTTCCTTTTACAATAAAGATTCACATGTTTCTGCTAGAGAAAGTTGTGGAATGTTTCAAATGTTTGCTATGGACCAGTTGAATATGAACTATTTCGTTTTCAGCTTATTTCCATTAACTGTGAGATCGTTCTAACTCATTGAATTTCTTTTCATGTTATGAATGTACTCTGGTTTATTCTGTGAAATTTTCACATTGAGTAATGAAGGTTTTAATTAACAATAGCTATCTTGTTGTTTATATTTTTATCGATGTTCATGTGTTCTAAAATATTAACAACTATCTGCAATTTTCTTTATGCATGCACTACAGTACATTACTCACCATTAATGATAGTTTTGCTCCCTAGGGATAGGTTAATAAGTCTTAGTTAGTTTCTTGTTGTTTGTGATTTAGATGCGAGAGAGGTAAGGCGAGAGGTAAGAACCTGCGCATCACATTGTGACCCTCCTCGTTATCTCTATCGTCTGCATTTTAGTTAGGCACTTGCACATCATACCTCAAACACAAAAAACTAAAAAATATACACGGTGGACCGGGCCGTAACCGGTAAAACATTTTAATTGTTACTTGACTTATGGTAGCCAGACCGTAAACCGGACGGATTCCCCATACCAAACAGTAACGGGCTAATTGGAAACGTTTATTGGGGAGAATCCCTAACTGTTGTTACCTGCAATTTTCCAGGCCTCAACAGAGGTCTATGTGATTGTTTCTTCATTGGTGGATGTCTCTATTATGAGGTGATATCTTTCCTTGCTTTCAAACTGTTTCTCATGTGTTGGATCAAATAACTAGCTTTAGAAGTCTATTGTTAGAACATAAGATTTTCCATTTGCAGTTGTCAAGTTGGATTATTATGCAAAGCTTGTTGTAATCTAGATGAGTACAAGTATTCAGTTATATGAAGTATTGATCTTGATTTAATATTCCTAGCATACTAGTTATTTTGTTTGATCTCACTGGGTTTCAAGTTGATTGTCTCAACAGATCTTGCCATTTGGACAAGGGTATGAGCTCGGTTGCATCGATCTCATCTCCATCATCATAAGAACCTTCTAACATTGTTGTCTTTCAGGATCTACAGAGTCGAGCTTGTTCCAAGAAGAAAAATGCAAGGAGATCTTACTCCAAAGCTCCATCTTCAATTTCGAATCTATCCTTCTTTCTGGTTACTTGGTTTCCTTCCCTTCACTCTTACTGTTTTTCAGCCCTCTTCTTCCTTCTCTTTCGCTGCCCTATTTTTGTTCTCTTTTCCTTCTTTTTTGCAGCGCTCTTTCACTGTCCTATTTCTCACTTTTCTGTAGCCAACTATCCTCTTTGTTGGCTGCCCTCTTTCGTCATTATTTTCAGCCTTTTCCTTCACTTTTTTGCAGCCTTTTTTACTGCTGTTCGCTCCACTTTCCTTCCTCTTTTTCTCCTCATAGCTCTTAGTTGTTTAGCATTTAGTTTCATTTCAAAAACGATTAAAGAAAAAATTGCATTTAAAAATTGTACTTGCATCTTAGATCTCATCTTAAAAGATAGACTTGCATTGCTTTTCAAATGACTAGTTTGCACTTAACTTAGATCTTAGTTTTTATTTGACTAATGCTAATGGGTTATTGAGTTCATCATTGTGATAGGTATTTGGGAAAGAGAAACTCAAGAAATCTTGAAGCAAGAAGAAGAGAAAAAGGTCAAAACCAAGAAGAACATCAAAAAACCAAAGGATGATCCAAACCAAGAAATCATTAATCATTATCCTTTGTAATAGCTCTTAAGAGCTTGTTTCAAGTATTTTTCAAAGTTTATTTCTTTCAAAGTCCTTCCAAGGGCTTTAGTCCCAAAGGCATTTGTACTCACATAATAAGGTTTTCAAGTGGGGTTTTTAAGCCCCCACATTCACTTCCCCCATTTGGGGAAGCCTTGTAGTCTTCTTTGCTTGGTTGAGTTGTTAGTTAGTTTTCTTTTTTTTTTGCTCTTAGATCACTAATTGCTAGATTAGTTCATTTTTAGCATCTTTAGTTGCTAGTTGTTTACTATTTTATCAAAAGGTTTCATTTTTCAAGTAATACAACTGCTTAAGTTAGAAATCTCTTGAATCTCACCAATAGTGGATCAAAAGTGCTCTCTGTCGGAGAGTTGCTTTTATTTCAATTTTTACTTACCCCCATGCTCTCCCGAGTACGGTCTCTGACCTGAAAGAGATTCTTGGGTAGATTAGACTTTATTTCCAGTACAATTATTTAATTCCGTGCATCATAAGCCTCTTGAACATTGTCATAAGACGAAGTCAAGAGCGCTCTCTGTCAGAGAGTTTTTCTTGTGCTCTTAATAAAAAACTTCAACCTCACATTTCCCCACTTAAAATTTACTTCGTTGCTATCCCTCACCTAGTATGCTCTGCCGACCCTGAAAAGTTGGACTCGTACTCAGAACAGTGATCAGATTTGTTAATCTTGCAAGTGATAACAATAATAAAATTTTCACCCCACAACCAACGCACCGACGTTGTCAAAAGCATTCGAGTTGTTCTTAGTAAGGGCATCAGAACCCCCTGTTGTCTAAGCTTCCCGGCTTGCTGGTTAAATTCTCTGAACACCTAGCACGGGATACTAGACGGGCCGACAGGTCTCGAACGGAACGACTTAGAATACTTTTCTGGTTAGACTTTGATACCGTGTTCTCTCAGCCATAATAATCAAAGATCACTAAAACTTGCTAAAATTTACAAAGAGCACTTGCAAAACTATCTCACAAACACTGAATTCTTGTATCAAGCATCCCAGCACTACAATTTTTTACTCCATGCCCATTGGATAAGACGTTGGTTTGTTATTATTGTATTTTCATATCTCAAGTGTATTGTTCAATATCTTATCATTATGGATGCTTTTGTTTAATTCAATCAGTGTTGTGTTTCATTTAAATATCGCAAGCATATCTTTGTAATTTTTTAAAGTTAAAACTGTGATCTTCCCATCAGAAAACTCCTAAACAACACCCATCCGCATCCGCAACCACCAAAAAACATTTAAAACATTGAGCCATAGAAACTCTTTGTTAGGGACTACCCCCCTTGGCTTCGTTAGGAGTTAGCCTAAACAGAGGAGCTAGGAGTAGGTGACAATACCTGGCTCTATGCTTGCCCCCAAGGCCACACCTCTCCCACTTTCTCAAGTGAGGAGACAGCTTTTATTAGATTTCTGCTGCTGGTGTGCATTCGGCAAACAACAATACCATATAGGTCTTAAACAATTTTTTAATATAAATTTGGGGATAGGTATCATAAAAAAAACTACTTTTTTGTTCATATTTTCGACATATCTCCCTGTGTTTTTACTCAAATTTCGATCGGGAGAGCTCCCTGGATGCGAAATTAAATTCTGCATCCAACGAGTACCCACTCGGCATACTTTTGACGGACCCTGCTACGCCAAAACCAAGAAATATGTGGAAAAACGTGATGATGACATCACGTACTCGTTGGATGCGGAATTTAATTTTGCATCCAACGAGCTCTCCCGATCGAAATTTGAGTAAAATCACAAGGAGGTATGTCGAAAATACGAACAAAAAAGTAGCTTTTTTCTTTTCTTCCTCCAAAATTAATAAATATTATTTTATTATTTTATTATTTTTCTTAGGAGGCCCAATTTGAGTTGAAATTTCCTCTAATGAAAATTCGTGGTGTATGGACTGTAATAAATGCAGTCGTACGGGCTCAAAAATTGTGCCACAAAAACCTGTTTGCTTCCTCGAGAAACGTGCATGTTCTCTCCTCGAAACTTGTGCCAGATTCAACCTCAAAACTTGTGCCCAAACTCACGATGTACGGTCTACTCAGCTCTCCTCGAAATCTGTGCCACTCATTAAAGGCTCATAGTGGTGCTTCGATTTCTGTTCCCTCAGCAAACTATTCAGAAAATGGGTGCCTCAAAATTTGTGCTGCTCTCTTGCTCTCTCGTCTCTTCATTCTCATCTCAAGAATGAATTCATTTTGCCTTTTCCCTTGGTTTTTGTCTAAACCCTAGGTAGGTGAGCCATCTAATCCAATGGCTGAGATTAGACTAGATCAATGGATGAGAATAAATGCCCTCATTTAATTCTCATAAAAATTAATTTCACTCACCCACTTAAATTTATCAAAATTTGACTTTAATCTCTAAAGTCACATTAAATGTTCATCTCAAGTCATTTAATGCAAGGGTCACTTAAATTTCCCCTTTTAAGTGACTAAAGCTAAAGTCACCTAGGGGAACACTTTCCTAGGTACAAAAATCAACATGGAGGGCACTAAAGGCCTCAACATTTATGTATTATATCACAATCTATTAATCCTTGTTTCATAACTTTAATTTTATGGATCTCTAAACTTAGAATTTATCTATCTCCGTAATTTTTGGTATTTGCACCCTTACATGCAATATAAATCAGCAAACATGAATATTTGGTGTCTAGTTGTTCAAATGTCATTGATGTGCATGAATAAGTTTTTGGTTAAATTTGAAGTAATTTTTTCCTATTTGCACCCAACACGCAATATAAATCAGCAAAACTTGCATATTTGGCATCTAGTTGCTCATATGTCATCAATGTTCCACAGAGTTTCCGGGGAGGAGGAGCGTGGGAGTGGGGAAATGTACAAGGGGGGCGTGTGGAAGCCACCCCAAATTTTAGGGAAACGAGGGGACGTCAGAGTCATAAAAATTAATTTAAAATATAAAAATGATAAATCCCAACAGTAATTATTACCATGTAAAAAGTAAAACTAAAAACTAAATTCATCATTATGGAATGTATTAGATATTAGTTATTACCATATCAAATTTCAAATTTGTAAATGATACTAAACTATGTTACTATACCCATGTAAAAACTAAAAACTAAATACATAATTATGATTATACAATCTATATCTAAATTCAAATTTCAAATTTGTAAAAGATAATGCAACAAATGTTGAAGTCTGAAATAGTCAAATATATACCAAGCAATGAGCACAGAGAAGTTAGATCAGTGACGACTACTCCAAATTTAGTTGCAATATGATTATGAAATGAAATGGTGAGAGAGTAGCCTTTAGGAAGGTGTTAGACTCTTAGGTTAGTCTAGGATTTAATTTAATTTTGGTTTAATTATGATTTAATATTTTAAACACATTTTTAATAATTTAATTTTCATTTATTTTTATTGTGAAAGATGAAAATTTGGGGGGGACAGGGGAACGCCTAGAAGCCCCCCAGGGGGAAACACGTTTCCCTAAGTTTCCCCCAAATGGGGGATGTGGGAAAACATTTCCCCAGGAGTTTCCCTATCTCTAAAGCATGGGGGAGCAAGGGGGCGTGTTCCCCACCTTGGGGGATGCATCCCCGTGGAACACTGCTTAATTTGGGATGATTCGCCGCCAACCCCATCAACTCCAAAACTCACGCTTTATGTTTTAGATGTGGTCGCCCACCATAAGAGACAACATTGCCACATCACCCACATGCTTTTGAATTGTTCCCTTTTGACTTTTGACTTTGTCCTCATGTGTCATTTTGTGTATTTTTAGCATTTTTTGGGCATTTAGTCACATCTTTAAGAAAAAATGCTTTACGGGATGACTTGGTCGCCCGAAACATAGAAAAAGTGGGTCGTAGGATAAAGAGGACGCTCTGAGTGTGAAAACGAGCATCCCCGCGCCAAAATCGGACTCTGGACCACACTTCTATTAAAATTTGAATTTTTCCATTTAAACCATTAAATAATGGCCTAATTTTGCGAGAAAAATTTATTTTCTCGGAATTGAAAAAAAACTTAAGGGGACCTAGCACATGTCCATACGACTTAATATTGATGCTTAGCATTCTTATATACATTGACACGTGAGTGGATGGGTTCCCCCTACTTCCGTGCTTCCTTTTCTGATATTTTGTAAGCCTCTGGATCCCAGATAACACGGGCCAAAGAGCATTTCTCATCAAGCTTTGTAACCAAGAGTAATAAATCTTCTGAGGAGGCTCTTCTGAGCCCACTCCCCATCCCCTGAGGGGGAATCCGCGCCAGTGTTATTTTTTGTATTGTGCTTGATTAGTTTAGTTTTTGTTGCAGAGTTGTATACTTTGATCTGTATTTTCATTCTATATCTTATTTGAATCAAAGTAACACTAATACTAACCCCATGACTTCCCGAGTTACCCGAAAAGGGAAAGATATGTGTGGTAAGCTTAATTAGACAACCTCTGTTTCTTTCAGTACTTTAGTTTTTATTTTGCATTTTAAAATTTACCCCTCCTTGCTTTCCCGATTGAGGTTCATTTGAACCGAAAGAGATTCTTGGAGGTTATTTTTTCTTTTTAACAAACAAACTTAGTCTTTAAAATCCTTAAAATCAACAAGACTTCGTTGTGTATGCTCTGCACCGTTGTGGTTTGACTGAACAGTTGGTTGCATCAAAAGCAACGTGGGTGACTAGTTTAATTAGTTTTCACATCTCAATTAACCTCCCCAGGAAAAAATCCAACGCCTCAATTTGATCCGTTGCTGTGAAAAATTCACAGAGGAAGTGGGAACAACTGGCTAGTGACCTCGAGACATTGTCAGGCTACACTCTTGTAGGTGTAGTGTTGGACACGTCTCAAAGACTCCGACCCAGCCCACATATTCCTCGCGTGGAGCCGCATCGGATAAGGGTTTTGGACATACTCCTCGTACTTTCGGATATATTTGGAGTTACCTTCCTCCTAATCTAATTCACTCATCTTCCATATTAATTTAAAACCGACCAAGAGCATTTGCAACACATCCCAACAATACAAACACTTTTTCTTATTTCAAACTCCATTTTTTGCACTGGTATTATCATCATACAATCATTTGCTTTTATATGCTTTATATATCATGTGTTAAGTGATTCTATATGTTGTTGTGTTTAACAAATATCGTTGCAATATCTTGTTCTAGTATTTCTTTTCATCAAACTCCTAAGTAACTTAATCATCATCACACTAAGCCTTAACAACCTTAGAAACTAATAGGGTCTACCCCCCTTGGCTTCGATTAGTAGTTGGCCTAAATGAAGGAGTCATGAACAAGGTGACAGCCTTGACTCGAGACTTGCCCCCAGAGACAGACCGAGTGGCTTGAAGATTTCTGATATGTTTCCCCCCCAAGTGTGTGAAAGACGGCAACAAGCTTAAAGAGGGTTTTGTGCTTTCAGTTTCTTTATCTAACATTTGGTGCTTTTCAACTTGCTTGCCATCTCTTAAAGAGGCAAGCAAAGATCCTAAGAAGGCAACTTTCTAGCTTGCCTTACATAGTTAAATTTCGCATTTTTGTTTATTTTTTTTAACTTGGAAAATTTTTGCTAAGTTTTTTTTTGTAGTTTTTCTCAAACACTCTTAAAGTGTTTGGGACTATCTTCTCACATTTATTGTTGGTTGTTTTTTGGCAATTAATGCATAGGTAGAGAGAGTTACTGCCCAAAATTCGAAGATTCAAGAAAACGAGAAGACTCCCTACCTTCCCCACTCTTCATCCCCTTTCTCTCCCTCCACTTTTCTGAAAGAAACTTGTAAATCCGTTGATCAGAACTATGAAGATCACGGATGTCCCAAGAAAGGAGTTTTTCTTTTAAAGCAATTGTAATAACTGTAATAAAGGAGATCGGGAGGGTTGTGTTAAGCCTTTCTGCAATCCCCATCCGAGGATCGGTGTGCCATCTGGTGTGCTTAATTAGTTTAGTTAAATTTGTCTTTTATAGATTAGTTTGCTATCATTTTGGAAGTAAAGGAATCATTAACCCCACGCTCTCTCGAGTATCCTGAAAGGGGGAAAGAGATTCGTGGTAGGACTAATTAAAAAACAGGTCTCTTTTGGTAATTTCATTTTTGTCATTTCTTAAAGCTTTCAAACTTAACTCGGTTATGCTCCCCCAAGTATCCCGAAAGGGGGAAGAGACTAGCAACCGTGCGTAGTTATTTAATAAACATCACATTCAGGCTTGTAATAAAAATCAACGAAGGATCCTTCCCCGTATGCTCTACACCACTACTGCTTGTTTGATCAGCTAATTGTACCAGAAAGGGATACGAGTGACTAGAATAATAGGAAAATCCACATAATCCTACTTCTTGAGAAATTGGGAGGTCGCAAAGAGTGAATACCATAGAGTCAGGGGGCTACACCAAGCAGGTTATGCCTCGCCGCGTTGAACACTTGGTAAAGCTACTTTAGCGTTCATTTCAAGAGAGCTTGCCTTATTGGGCCAAACCCCAATTTACCCACTCCTTAATTAACTCATCTAATCAATCTTAAAACTTACCAACCAGACACTACAATATTTTCACTGAGACTACAGCAGCAACCCTTATACACAATGTTAAGATTTTAAAAATTGTTATACCAAAACACAAGGATCTCTAAAACAATAACAAGCACAACAGAACAAAAGAGAACACAGATTTATCATGGGGAAACCCTCATGGAGAAGAAAACCCAACAAAACTTCCTCTATATAGACTTCAACCAAGTACAGTTTAAGACCCAATAACAAGCCTAGACTACTTCCTCTCCTCCAGATGAATTGTCTCTTCTCTCTCTAGCACAACTGCTTGAATGTTCTACTTGTCCAAATGAGGGAGGTTCCTCTCCTATTTATATCAATCAGTTGAGAGGCCTAATAACCCAACTGGGTCGACTTCTCCTTGCTTCCAGTTCTGACTTACCTTGGAAGACTCAAAAATACATTTTAATGATATTTTAGTGGGTACTACTGACCCGACTTACAACGAAGGTTTTCCCTCAATACTTTTCATGACCAAATACATCAATGACATCCCTAATCGGAGGAACAACATTTCCGGAAGGAGTAATAACAATAATAATATAAAATAGAATATCTTTCGCAGTTACATTTACACTCCCTCTTAACAAGGAAGGTATTCTACAATATAACATCACGTCTGTACAACTGACTAGTGAATCTCCATGTCAGAGGAAGTTTTCACAATTACATCAACATCATCATCATCCATGGTGTAGAAATATTGACAAAAAATTTAGACTACTGTCAAACACTTAGTTTACCCAGATTTCAGACTTAAAACTTGTCTTTAATAAAAACACCTCTCAAGCATTTAAATCAATAACCCAACAAGCTGAAATATTGAAACTAAGTCTATAGCAGCGGAAAAAATCACATAAAAAACAACAGACTGATAAACCCATAAAACAACAGAAATTTGGTCAATGTGACCCTAGAAAAACCCCACCCTGGGGAAAACCAGTCCAAGAGAAATTTTATTGCAGCATTTATCAGGCAAAAAAAGCATTTATTTCAGCATTAAATGATTGTACCAGATTTCTCGATTTTTGTGCCCACCTCGATTTTCATGCCCACCTCGAATTCTATGCCCACCTCGATTTCCATGCCCAACTAACTATACGGATTTTCGTGCCCAAAAAAAATATTTTTCTCTTCTTGAAAATCATGCCCCATAAAAAAATTCTCGAAATTTGTGCCTCTGTTGTACCGTACGGACTGTACGGAACAGTACTACTCGGCAGAAATAAATGCCTTGGGAAGCGTGCCTAGTTCCTTGGGATTCATGCCCTCTTGAGAAAAAAAATCTCCTTGGGATTTGTGCCCACTTTAAAAAAATTGCAGCTCCCTCTCTCAGCCAAATGCTCACTCTTGGAAATGCTTTCCTTCAACTTGTCTTGCACACTACCCTAGCGTCTCTCTTATAACTTGAGAGTGACTTTTCACCTTCTCCATTCCCTAAATCCAAAGGCCAAGATTAAATCTTGCCTTTTCAAGATCAAGGGTTGAGAAACTTTCCCCCCAAAAGCGGTTACATTTAATTTTAATAAAGTCACATTTACTTTATGAAACAAGTGCACTTTATCTCATAAAGTCACTTTATAAAATTATAAAAAGGGAATACTTTATAAAAAGTCTCATTTACATAAGAGTCACTTTAAACTTTATAAAACAACATTACAAAGTAAAGTAGTCTATCTAGTACACGGTCACTTCCGCATACAAGACAAAAACATGCGGAGTGCCTCCATAGCTAAATCTCTAACACTCTTAGTGAGGGAGGTACTCACTACCATCAGCAACAGGTCCTGCCCTCAAATCCATCACACTGTTCACTGTAGGAGCTCCCTCTGAACCTGGAACCAACGCTACTACCTGCACTGAACCTAAATCTGAAGATAACCTTATGACAGCCACCCTGAACCCTGAGCTCCTAGGAGAATCAATTCCCCACTCTTGAGCATTGGCTCGCTCACGCTGGTTGAGCCTCCTGCCAGAACTCAGAAGAGACTCCCTCTCTTCCATCAGAATTCGAGACTGTACCCTGGCGCCACTACAGCCTCAAGAACCTCCTACTATTCGACCGATTCATCAACCGTGGGTTGTGCACTAAACTTGTACAGTTCACCGAACCGATCACTAATCAACTGTGGATCGATTAGTCCCGCTCTCTCCGAATATTTATAAACATGTCCCAGATCATCTCTATCTGGAAAAATGTACACATGTCCTCTCCGGAACAATGTCGAATACCCTGCATCTTCCAAGGCTGAGACCGAGAGCAAATTTACCATCATTCCTGGAACAAAGAGGACCTCATCCTGATCAATGTATCCTCCATGACTAAGTTGGAATCTTACATTTCCAACTCCACGAACTGCACGTGCATGTCCCCCTTCTGACTGAACGAACTGGTAAGGACCAGTCTCAGAAATGATACAGAATATATGCCATATTCCAGTCATATGAGGTGAGGCTCCACTATCAACATACCAAGTACCATTCTGAACTACTCCATTGCTACCGGCACTAGAAATATGGGAGAATAACCAGAATTCCTACTCGAATTTTCTCGCAAAGTCCTCTTCTTCTGTTGTAGCTGCAACAACCGTATCTTCATCCTTCTTCTTCTTCTTCTCAGGACACTGAGAAGCAAAGTGTCCATACTGGTTGCAAGCAAAACATCGAACTTTGCTCAAGTCCTTCTTGGACTTCTTCTTTCTCTGTGCAAAAAGAGCAACATTCTCTTGAATAGCACCCTCCTTCTATCCACTACCTTGAGATCCTTCCTGGATCTCCTCCTGAGTGAAATCATCCCATAATCTGTTCCAATCTGGAGTTTTTCTCGAGCAACCACACACTTCACAAAGACTTCCCATTCCTAAGTGAAGCCTTTCAAGGCTATCCTCACTAACTCAGAATCAGAAATGACTTCTCCAACTGCAGCTAGCTCATCTTTTATCTGGGCCACCCGAGTAAGAAAAGAAACTACATTCTCACCCTTAACCATCTTGGTTCCCTGCAATTTTTCCTTGAGAGCCATTATCTGGTTCTCATTCTTAGAATCATACAAGCCTTTCAATGTAGTCCACATATTATAAGCAGTCTACTTCTCAGCTACATGTGGAATAAGGTGGTCCCTTATACCATCCAGAATCAATCTTTGGGCTTTGGCCTCTTTTACCTCATGAATATCCAAAGCAATAGGATCAGTATCAGCAAGAGTTACCATGGTGCTAAGTATGGTGCATAGTCTGTTTTCTTTGAGAATAGCAGTCATTCTGACTTTCCACTGCAAGTAGTTGAACATACCATCCAACCGATCCTCATATCTGATGCATGCAACCATCTCTGCTATCAAAGAGAAAAAAATAGACCACCAAAAGAACAATATCTTCACTCTTCCCCACCACCTGCAAGTCACATCCAGATAAGGTCTTCCAATATACAAGTTGTTAAAAAAACACTGCAAGAACCCTTTCCCAACAACTCAACACTATTGTTGTACCCACAATCAGCTGTAAACACAGAGCCTCAGCTCTGATACCATTTAGAAATATTGACAAAAATTTCAGACTTCTACCAAACGTTTAGTTTACCCAAATTTCAGACTTAAAACTTGTCATTAATAAAAACACCTCTCATGCATTTAAATCAATAACACAACAAGCTGAAATATTGAAACTAAGTCTGTAGCAGCGGAAAAAATCACATAAAAAACAGCAGACTGATAAACCCATAAAACAGCAGAAATTTGGTCAATGTGACCCTAGAAAAACCCCACCCTAGGGAAAACCAATCCAAGAGAAATTTTATTGTAACATTTATCATGCAAAAAATTAATTTACAGCAGCATTTATTTCAGCATTAAATGACTGTACCAGATTTCTCGATTTTTGTGCCCACCTCGAATTTCGTGCCCACCTCGAATTCCATGCCCAGCTGACTGTACGGAATGTACAAAATGTACAGATTTTCGTGCCCATAAAAAAAATCTCTTCTCGAAAATCATGCCCATAATTTTTTTCTCAAAATTTGTGTCGTCGTTGTACCGTACGAACTGTACGAAACAGTAATACTTCGCAGACACAAATGCCTTGGGAAACTTGCCCAACTCCTTGGGATTCGTGCCCACTTGAGAAAAAAAGTCTCCTTGGGATTTGTGCCCACTTGAGAAAAATTGCAGCTCCCTCTCTCTCTACAAATAACTCAGCCAAATGCTCACTCTTGGAAATGCTTTCCTTCAACTCGTCTTGCACACTACCCTAGCCTCTCTCTTATAACTTGAGAGTGACTTTTGAACTTCTCCATTCCCTAAATCCAAAGGCCAAGATTAAATCTTGCCTTTTCAAGATCAAGGGTTGAGAAACTTTCCCCCCAAAAGCGGTTACATTTAATTTTAATAAAGTCACATTTACTTTATGAAACAAGTGCACTTTATCTCATAAAGTCACTTTATAAAATTTAAAACAAGGGAATACTTTATAAAAAGTCTCGTTTACATAAGAGTCACTTTAAACTTTATAAAACAACATTACAAAGTAAAGTAGCCTAGCTAGTGCATGGTCACTTCCGCATACAAGACAAAAACATGCGGAGTGCCTCCAGAGCTAAATCTCTAACACGTGGAACAACATCATCATGGACATCTCTGGCATCATCTCGAGCATCATCTCTGGTATCATCTCGAACATCATCATCTCTGCCATCATCTCGAGCATCACCTGCACTATCAGTATATAAATACCGAGTTAAATCACCCACAGCATAATTAAATGTTGGAACATCATCATCTGCAACTGAATGCAAGAACTCGTTTGCAAGTGAATGCAGGACCACTCTCCATAAGAGAGTACTATCATCGTAGACCATCCTCAGTCTGTCAGTGCTAGGACCACTCTCAAGAGAGTGCTCTTGTCTACGGGACCATCCTCAAAGAGGATATTGTTGTCTGCAACTGAATGCAGATCCCATCTGCAACTAAATGCAAGATCACTCAACATATGAGAGTACTATCGTCCGTAGGACCATCCTGAGCCTGTCAGTGCTAGGATCACTCTCAACAAGAGAGTGTTCTTGTCCACAGGACCATCCTGAGAGAGGATACTGTTGTCTGCAATTGAATGCAAATCTCGTCCGCAACTGAATGCAAGACCACTCAACATATGAGAGTACTATCATTGTAGACCATCCTCAGCCTATCAGTGCTAGGACCACTCTCAAGAGAGTGTTCTTGTCTACGACACCATCCTACAAGTGAATGTAGGATCACTCTCCAGAAGAGAGTATTATCATCGTAGACCATCCTCGGCCTGTCAGTGCTAGGACCACTCTCAAGAGTGTTCTTGTCCATGACACCATCCTACAAGTGAATGTAGGATCCCTCTCCAAAAGAGAGTACTATCATCGTAGACCATCCTCAGCCAATCAATGCTAGGACCACTCTCAAGAGAGTGTTCTTGTCTATGGCACCATCCTAAAAGTGAATGTAGGATCACTCTCTAGAAGAGAGTACTATCGTCTGTAGGACCATCCTCAGCCGGTAAGGACTAGGACCACTCTCAACAAGAGAGAGTGTTCTTCTCCGCAAGACCATCCTCAAGAGAGGATATTATCGTCCACAAGTGAATGTCGAATCTCATCAACATCTGTAGGCACACTGGCCTTTTCTGCACTGCCATCACTGTCATCTCATCATCACTCCCTCTTTCCAGGGAGGTCCTTTCGAACTACACCAAGCTTGTCTCGAAAGTGTTCAAACTTTACACGAGACAGAGGCTCAGTCAACACATCAGCAACTTGTTCCTCTGTAGGAACATACTGGAGTTTCACAACTCCTCTCTGCACCATATCCCGGATGATATGATACTTTATCTCTATATGCTTTGACTTATCATGAAACACCAAGTTCTCTACTAACTTGATGCAACTCTAGTTGTCACAATAGATCTCAGTTGCATCCATATCGGTATCGAACAATCCTGCCAACAGTTTGCGAACCACACTACTTCGCTACAGGCTGAACATGTTGCAATGTACTCGGCCTCGGTTATACTAAGGACAACACTTGTTTCAATGTTTGCTTTTTGCTAATCCATGAGATCACACTTGATCCCAAACTGAAACAACATCTTAAAGTGCTCTTTCTATCTTCAGCACTTCCATCCCAATTTGAATCGGTATAGCCACACAATATGAACTCACTATCGATTGTATATCTGAGTCCACAGTCCAATGTACCTTTCAGGTACCTCATCACATGTTTTGTTGCAACTAGATGAACATGTCTGGGCTCCACCATATACTAACTCAAGGTGTTCATAGCAAAACATATATATGGTCTTGTATTTGTCAAATACATCAGTGAGCCAAGAATCTGTCTGTATAATGTGACATCTACTCTTTTTGAAGAATCATCATTTAGTAGCTTCAAGTTTGTCACCATCGGAGTGTTGATTGCTTTGCAATCAAACATCCCAAATCTCTTCAAAATCTCTACTGTGTATTTTCCTTGGTTTAGGAAAATCTCATCAGGAAACTGCCATACTTCAAGACCTAGGAAATAATGCATTGTGCCAAGTTCTTTCATCTCAAATTCTGTTGCAAGTTTCTTCTTACACTCACTGATGAGGATTTCCTTCCCTTTCAAGAATAAGTCATCTACATACAATAGTAATATCATGATTCCATCATCTTCAACCTTATAATAAAGGTTGGAATCAACTTTACTCTTGGTAAAGCCCAAATTCATTAGGAATCCATCAATTCTTCCATACCATGCTCTAGGTGCTTGTTTTAACCCATATAGAGATTTCTTTAAACTGCATACATGTGTTTCCTTGTCGTGGGTTTCAAATCCTGGTGGTTGTTCAATATATACTTCTTCTTCTATGACTCCATTTAGGAAAGTTGTTTTTACATCCATTTGATGTAGCTTCCATTTCATCTTGGTTGTCAAGGAAAGGACAGTTCGGATAGAAGTATATCTTGCTACTAGTGCAAAAGTTTCTTCATAATCAATTCCTTCCTTTTGTGAAAAACCTCGTGCGACAAATCTTGCTTTAAACTTTTCAGTACCGCCATCTGTTGAATGCTTTGTCTTGAAAATCCATTTTGAAGAAACTACTAATTTGTCCTTTGGTCTTGGCACCACATCCCAAACATCATTCTTTATTATTGAATGGTATTCTTCAATCATGGCCTACATCCATTCCTTCTTCTTCGAAGCTTCTTCAAAACATGTGGGTTCTTCATCAACAAGATTGCTCATTAGTGCTACATAGTTCGAGTGGATTATTTGTCTTTTGCTTCCTTTTGGTGCACCATATCTTTCTGCTTCCCTGATTACATCACGAGCCCAAGTTGGTCTTCTTTTTGTTTGGATCATCTTCTGGGGTGTTTCCATAAGTCCTTAAGGTTCTGCAAGGTCATGATCTTCTTGTATAGGAGCTTCTTCAATATCTCTAACTAGTAGTCTGATGTCTTCTGTGGCTCTAGGATCCTCCTTCTCTTCTTCATGATCTTCATCTGCAAGGTTCTTTCTGTATTTGGTGAAGGTTGCATCTTCATCAAATGTAACATCTCTACTGATCTCGATCTGGCAAAATCCTAGAATATAGATTCTATAATCTTTTGACTGTTCACTGTATCCAACAAATATTCCCTTCTTTCCTAAAGGGTCCAACTTTGATCTTTTCTCCTTTGGAACATGTAGGTACACGGGACAACCAAATATCTTTAGGTGGCTTACTTCGGGCTTTTCACCAGTAAACATTTATTCTGGGGTTTTGTTTCCAAGAGAACTGTGAGATATTATATTCTAGACATAGAATGCAGTTCTTGTTGTTCTACACATAGATGCATAGGTAGATCTTGATCATTGATCATTGCTCTGACTGCTTCCATGATGGACCTATTCTTTCTTTTAGCCACTCCATTTTGTTGTGGATTATAGGGTGTGGTAAGCTCCATCTTAATCCCAGCTTCTTTACAAAAGTCCTTGAATTCATTTGAAGTGAATTCTCCTCCATTATCTGATCTTAAGATCTTGATCTTCTTTTCAAATAGATTCTCCACAAGAACAAGTTCCTTAAATTTTCCAAATACTTCACATCTCTGCCTTTTAAGAAGTATAT
Source organism: Pseudotsuga menziesii (assembly GCA_001517045.1). Lineage (NCBI taxonomy): Eukaryota > Viridiplantae > Streptophyta > Pinopsida > Pinales > Pinaceae > Pseudotsuga > Pseudotsuga menziesii. Next base: position 1,075,655 of record LPNX010433667.1, read on the forward strand.
CCAAGTCTTACAAGAGTAATCATCAATAAATGAGACATAATATACATACCCGCTTACGGAAGTGGCTGACATCAGTCCGCACACATCTGAGTGTACAATGTCCAAGATCCCCTTTGCTTTGTTGTTACTGCTTGGAAATGGATTCTTGGTGTTCTTTCCTTGAGCACATCCTTTACATACTCCTTCATGGTTGATCTGGATCTCTGATAGACCTGTGACTACCTTGCTCACAATTGGTAATGCTTTGTAGTTTACATGAGCAAGTTGCTATGCCATAGTTCACATGCACTGATGGTGCTAGCTGTAAGAGTTGAATTTGTGTGTCCCTTCAATTTGTAGAGTCCTCCTTCTTCGACACCAATTACAGTAGCATCATCTATTGTTTTCCCTTTCGGCCACATAAGGACTTCACCATCTACAAAAGCAACTCTAAACCCTTTCTTATCTAGAGCTGAGATGGAAAGAAGATTCTTCTTTAAACCTGGAACATTCAAGACTTCTTTCATCTTCATGAGCTTTCCAATTCTTAATTTGTAAGAGGCTTCTCCCATTCCTTTGATGGGGTATTGATAGTCATCTCCAAGTTGTACCTTATGAGAATAGTCTTTTTGGGAAGGCAAGAGAGTGAATCCTTAGGTCCTGTCATATGTTTGGAAGCACCACTGTCTATGATCCAAGTGTCACTTCAATGAGTGATTGCACTTGTGAGAGCTGAAATTAGGACATACTCTTCACTAGAGTCTTCATTTTCTGTGGTTCTTTCCTTGTCTGATTCATTTTCTTCAACTACATGGGCATGGTACTTCCAGTTCTTTTTCTTAAACTGATCTTTCTTAAGAGAACAATATCTAGCAATGTGTCCCATCTTATGACATGAGTAACATTCAAAAGATGAGTAATCCCTTCTAGATTTCTCCTTGACTCTTCCTTTTGAATCTTCCATTCTTGGTGTGGGTAGCTAGAGCTTGATCTTCATTGTCATTTAACTTCTCTTCTTTGTTGATTATCCTTCCTTCTTCGTGTACACATTCTTCCCATAGTTTGTTGAACTTGATTAGCTTTCTTCTAGCACATATTCCTCTAATGAAGGAAACCCATTCTCTAAGGAGACCATTCAAAGTGGTCATCGCCACTTGTCCTTCTTCAATCATATCACCAATGGCTTCTAACTGTTCTTTGATATGAGATACTCTAGAGAAATATAATTGTATGGTTTCTATCTTCTGTATCTTCACACCCTTGAGTTGGTTTCCCAAGGTCAATCTTTTGTTGATGTTCTTACCTTCAAACATATTAGTTAGTGCATCAAACATTTCTTTAGGAGTAATCTTTTGAAGATACTTGGGAGATCAACTAATCCTTAATAGAGTTAGATATGATCATTTTTACTTTGATCACATTCTTTTTGGGTTTGGCCTTTGCCTCTTCTCCTTTTGGTTCCTTGACATCTTCCTTGATAAAGCCATCTAGGTCATGTTCTTCAAGGATGATCATGATTCTATACTTCCATGCCTTGAAGTTCTCTTCTCCCTCAAGCTTTTCATCAAGCTTGGTACTGCTTGTCATCTTTAATGAAAGAGAACCTCAAATGGAAATATAGGAGATAGTACTTACCAGTTTCAGGACCTTTTCTAGAACCAACTTCATGATGACCTAGGGTTTGGCTAGGAAACCCTAATTTTCCAATTGTGATCACTTGTTGATCTGAGAGGAAGAAAAAGATGTGCCTCCCTAAGGCGAGCTAGACTGTATCTTGCTTTTCTGGAATCTGAGGATAGAACCTTGAAAAATCTAATGCCCCAGTTTCTCCCGACAGCTGTGGTAGGTCAAAAAGTGAAAATCCTCATAATGAAAAATTGCTTCGACAAAAAGATGTGCCCTCCTAGGGCGAGTTGAGTGGACCTTCTTTTTTAGCTAATCTGTGGAGGGAGGTATTTGGAATAATAAACACTAGCTTGTCAGATTGTAAGATGAGTTGCTACACAATGTCTTCTTTCAGGTTAGCTCTGATACCATGTTAAGATTTTAAAAGTTGTTATACCAAAACACAAGGATCTCTAAAAGAATAACAAGCACAGCAAAACAAAAGAGAACACAAAGATTTCTCCTGCTTGGGAAACCCTCGTGGGGAAGAAAACCCAGCAAAACTTCCTCTATATAGACTTCAACCAAGTACAGTGTAAGACCCAATAACAAGACTAGATTGCTTCCTCTCCTCCAAATGGATTGTCTCTTCTCTCTATAGCGCAACTACTTGAGTGTTCTACTTGTCCAAATGAGGGAGGCGCCTCTCCTATTTATACAGATCAGCTGAGAGGCCTAATAACCCAACTGGGTCGACTTCTCCTTGCTGCCAGGGCCGACTTGCCTTGGAAGACTCAAAAATACATTTTAATAATACTTTAGTGGGTATTGTTGACCCAAATTACAATAGAGGTTTTACCTCAATACTTTTCATGACCAAATACATCAATGACATCCCTAATCAGAGGAACAACATCTCCAGAAGGAATAATAACAATAATAATACAAAATAGAATATCTTCCGCAGTTACATTTCTTTAACACACAAGTACTCCATATTCACGGGCACTGGTCTTCCACATTTTTATGGTTAAATCAATTTCTACATATTGTCATGAATGGTGTTTGAATTACCAATGTTGTTATTATAATTCATTTGCAGTAACTCATTGTTAAGGTTTTAATCCATTTCACAGTTAACTCCTAGATTCTTTTCTTTTGTTTTAGAATAAAGACAATAGATTCTTTTTAATTAGGGACCACCCCTCTTGGCTTCGTTAGAAGTTGGCCTAGACAAAGGAGTCGAGTATGAGGTGACAACACTTGGCTCTAGCCTAAGTCATCGTGTTCTGCAAATTTTCGCTTTGAAAATCGAAAATCGTCGATTTTTTTGAGCTTGACAAATTAATCGGATAAAAATCGCCCATTTGAATTGGAAACTCCAGTTTTAGAGATTGACAAATTCCAAGTGGAATTAGTTCGTCTAAAAATAAGATCGATTTTAATTGAAAAAGACAAAAATTTGGTTTAAATATGATTTCCTACTTTCGTGGCTCGCGAGTACATCGTAAAGCCTAGTCTGCTTTCGCGACCCACAGGTAAACCGAAAACTGGAGCCATCGATTCTCACTGCCAATTCTTAGGAATCATGAATTGCTCTATGGAGGTCGCCGATGGTCGTGACAAATTGTTTGGTTGCTCTATGGAGGTCGTCGATGGTCGTGACAGACTGTTTGAGTTGCTCTATGGAGGCCGCCAATGGTCGTGACAGACTGTTTGAGTTGCTCTATGGAGGTCGTCGATGGTCGTGACAGACTGTTTGAGTTTCTCTATGGAGGCCGTTGACGGTCGTGGTTCCTTTACCCGTGGCCGTGAGCAGTCTGGACTCTGTAGGGTTGAGCCTTAGCTGGCAATATTTTATCAACCTCACATTTATCATGTCTTAACTTAATTGGTAGATTACATATATTATAATACATAACTTTTGTAAAACTATACCATTTAATTTACTTGTAATGTAATTTAATTTATTTTTTATGTAATTTATAATACTAGCTTGTAAGTTCTTTTTATAATAAAATTTATAATATATAATATTTAATATTTGTATCCTTTTATAAAAGTTATATTATTGAAAATAAAGTTGGCGTCATTACTTATATATATATATACACGAATTTTATCAAAAAAAAATTGCTCGACAATTTTTTCCCGAATTTTATTCATGTCGAATTCGAACACGAACTCGAACCAAGTGACTTAGGCTCTAGCTTGTGCCCAAGGTCACACCCAATAGATTGAATATTTCTACCACGTGACTCGAGGTGCGAATTAGGCGGCAACAGGGGGGTCACCAAGATCCAAGAGTATAACCTTGAACTAAAACCAACTAAGTTAGTTTGTGACCAATGGTTGGCCAAGTTGATGGCTAGATTTGTTGGTGGCCAAGGGTTGGCCAAGTTGATGGCTAAGAGCAGCCTTGATGCAGTGGAGATGGTCACCATGGAGGATTCGCAACCAATTGGTAAAATAAATACAATATTATCTTCCTTAGGGCAGCATGATTGGCATTCTAGCATTATATATTATTTGAAAAACTTATCATGCCCTACTAACCTTGCCAGGACGCAGAAGTGATCTCTTAAGCTTTGTGCACGGTGCAGCTAAGTATTGTTTGATGTAGGGAGGACTTGAATGGAGAAACGCGGATGGGGTTATCCTAATATGTTATAAGCCAGCAAAGTCTAGAAATCTATTGCAGGAGTTGCATGCAGGTTTATGTGGAGAATATTTTTCAGCCATGACCACTGCTCACAAAATCAAGCAAGCCGAGTATTATTGGCAAACTATATTTGCAAATATGCATGCCTATGTCTATGCATGTGATCCTTGTCATCGATTTGAAGGGAAGCAAAGACTATCAGCACTGCCTCTTGATCCAACCATAGTGTAGGCCCCTTTCCAAGAATGGGGCCTTGATTTTATTGGTCAATTCCATCATAACTCCAACAATGGGTTCAGTTGGATACTTATTGCTACTGATTATTTCACTAAATGGATGGAAACAGTGCTATTGAAGACTTCTTCAAGTGCAGCTATTGTCAGGTTCATGGAGAAAATATTGTCACGCAATTTGAACTTTGGGGTATCTAGCAAGATTGCTATTGACAACACAAGTGTTCTCTAGTCAACAAAGTTGATGATTTTATGTTCCCAGTGTGGCATCACTTTGGCTCATTCAGTCAATTAGAATCCACAGGCAAATGGCCTAGCAGAGTCTGGTAACAAGAACCTCATCCAAATCATCAAAAAAGTGGTTGGGAGAATAAGAAAGCATGGGATGGTTTACTTGAGTTTGCACTATGGGTTGACCATATTACTTAGAAACATGCAACTAGTAAGAGTTCTTTTGAGCTAGTCTATGGCTTGGATGTGGTTTTTCCAATCAAGTTGAGATTACAGTTTACAAATTGTTGGAGGAGTTCATTACCAATCAAAAGGCACTCCAGAGTCCAAGCTCACATTGACCACCTCGCACGATTTGATGAGGACCAGTAGGTAGCTCATGATTATTTTGTTAACTATGAGGATCAATTAAAGAAAGTACTTGATTGAAAGGTGTTACCCCCCATGTCTACATGGGTGTCCACAGACACTATGCTGAAAGCAAAGAGCACAAGGCTGAGAAGTAAAGGATTTTTTCTAGCGTGATCTTGAATCTTCATGGCAATGAAATCAAGATTGATGGATGCAATGAGGGAAGCACAAGGGGAGACTGTTTTAGAAGTGTATTGATCCTTCTTCATCAGCCATTCTTGGAGAATGTTTCGCTCCACACGTTGATGGTTTACCCCGTTGGCTACAATAATTGCAGTTCTTACATATGGGCAGGTTAAAGTTTTCAAATAAGGAGCGGTCCCTAGAAAGTCACCCATACAAAATTAGAAGTTTTCAAATGAAGTTATTTGATGTTTCAAACAGAGACATATAGTTACGTGGCCAGCATAGGGGTCACCATCACGACCAACTGAAAGCCGTTCACATGCCATCACCATCAATCAGATGTAGAAATACAGTGTGGTTCCCTGCGAGAAGGTCGAGATGTTCATTGAAGTCAAGAAGCATTTTTTTCCTTTGTGTCACCAGATTGTATCAGAGGATCTTTTTAAAACTCTCGCCCATATTTCACACCAAGTATAGTACTAGCACACCCACATAGTTTGTGGTTGGATCACGTCGATAGGGATCAAATGGTTAAGAGATAGTTATGGAATGGAAGACAGTTTGGAATTTTTTTTTATTCCTCATATTCTTCTAGTTAAACGGATTTAAGTGTAAGTTATCCATGCCTAGCTATCAGTTATCCATTTATCAACTATCAATTATTTTTTATATTCTTTTCCTTTTTATCTCACGTTCTTCTAGTTATCTGCCATGAACCGTTGGTTATCCATTCATCAGCTATGAGTTATTCATGGATTGTTCCCAGTTATCCATTCATCAGCTAGCTACCAGTTATTTTTTATATTCTTTTTTTTATAATTGTTTATTTCAAATTTTGACGACCACCATAGAATCAATCTCGACAGTACACTTGTGTCATCCTCGTGCGTACATGAAAAAGCATAGGCCATAGTCCACCCCAAATCTCAAATAAAAACGTCTATCGACGTAATTAAAGAACTATTCAAAATTTGGTATGAATACCACAAAGTTGTTGGTCGTATTTTGAGAGGACACGAGCTTGATCTGGAAAAGTTTCCATTTTGTTGAAGTCGCCAACAAATACCTTGCGATTATGCAGCACCAAGTCACAGACCGTATGCATTTAAAGTTCACATTGGATGAGTCATTTCCTTTCATAAATTGAGGAATTTGTTGTTATGAAGTAGCAACGGTGGGTATTTTCTTGCTACATGGAGTGTTGGAACATTGGCGTTTTCTTTGATGTAACAAGGACTTCTGGAGTAGCTGGTGTGACAATCTAGTGACCCCCGTGTCATTTATATGTAAGTTTAGCTTCAAATGAATAATTTTGGCACCTTTATCGTTGGAACTTGGAGGCAACTGCGTATCAGTGATTTTCAGCCACGTCATAACAATTGGTGACCAGTCATCCACAATGGCATCACAACAAAATCTCAGTTAATTGGTAGCAAGGCGGCCAGTCTTGATTTATATGGCAGTTACATACTAAAAATCCAATTAGCGAACTGATATACACTAGATACTTCACGTGAAAAGGAACATCACTTATGCCAAAATTAAACTAAATGCCAGCGCTGGGAGTTTAAGGAGGTGACAAGTCGCAGAGAGCTTCACGTTTCTGTTTTGAAAGGAGCTGACACGCCACTTGTGGACCCACATTTCATCACCACTGGCAGCCGATTGAGATATATGGCAACCATTTAACACGCCATTTCATACAATGTCGAGCCCGAGTTATATTATAATTGGCAGCCGAGGGGAGGATTCGACTTTGGTTTGACAAATTTTGTTACAAACCATCACCCACTCATTGTGGCGAGTTAGTGGATTACAAAAAGGGTCCACATGCACAAGGTAGTTGTTCTCGGGTGACATGATCGGATGGAACGATTAGTCAAAGAAAGGTTTGAATGGTTAAAGTATGAGTTACATTTAAATAAAGTTTGGTCATGTATTCATTTAGGGAGAAAAAAGTGGATCTAAGATTCATTTGTCACATTATTTTATTATTTCCTCTTTTTATGAGAGCCATTTTGGGCCTATAAAGAGGATGTCCTCTTTCATTGTAAAGGTGGAAAAAGTTGTGAAGATTTTGTCCCATTTGGGCTTAATAGAAAATTCATTGAAGGTTTTCTGGTTGGATATATAATTGAGCACTCCTTCAAATGTGTGGCATGATCTTGTGAATCTTCAATGACTGTTGTTAGAAGTTAGTCTTTTTCTTTCTATGTTTGCACAGGGGGCCATAGATGGGTGCTATCATTATGTTAGAAGGTGAGAAATCTTAGCAGTTGTTAGTTTAATCCCTTTGTGAGCATGCTTGTACGAGTATTGATTTTTACATTTAATCTAGGTTGATTTGTAATATTGATCTTTTGCTTGCATAGCGCATCTCCCGCAGCTAGAAGGAGGAAGCAAATCTAGTAGCTATACACTCAATTAAGCAGGGTTTGCTCAATCATGCAATCTCTCCCCTTTAGTCACATATGACACAAGGCCTTCTTGAGTTCTCTTTTTTACTCCATTCTCCCCTTTGATGTACTGGCACTGGTCTCTCTTTTAGGACCAATCTTTCCCTCCTTCCCACCACTCATATCAAACCAACCTTTTATACTACAATTGTTTCTCTAAGGCAACCTCTTCAATTCACCGTGTCCTTCATTGTTCTCGTATTTTTCTAGTTAAACGGGTTCAAGTGTAAGTTATCCATGCCTAGCTATCAATTATCCATTTATCAACTATCAGTTATTTTTTAAATTCTTTTTCTTTTTATCTCACATTCTTCTAGTTATCTACCATGAACCGTTGGTTATCCATTCATCAACTATGAGTTATTCATGGATTGCTCCCAGTTATCCATTCATCAACTAGCTACCAGTTATTTTTTATATTCTTTTTATTATAATTGTTTATTTCAAATTTTGAACGACTACCACAGAATCAACCTCGACAGTACACTTGTCTCGTCCTCGTCCGTAGATGAAAAAGCATAGGCTATAATCCACCCCAAATCTCAAATAAAAACGTCTATCGACGTAATTAAAGAACCATTCAAAATTTGGTATGAATACCACAAAGTTGTTGGTCGTATTTTGAGAGGGCACAAGCTTGATCTACAAAAGTTTCGATTTTGTCGAAGTCGCCAACAAATACCTTGCGATTATGCAGCACCAAGTCACTGACCGTATGCATTTAAAGTTCACATTGGATGAGTCATTTCTTTTTATAAATTGAGGAATTTGTTGTTATGAAGTAGTAGCGGTGGGTATTTTCTTGCTACGTGGAATGTTGGAGCATTGGCGTTTTCTTTGATGTAACGAGGACTTCTGGAGCAGCCAGTGTGACAATCTAGTGACCCCCGTGTTGTTTTTAGTTGTCGTTTATATGTAAGTTCAGCTTCAAATGAATCATTTTGGCACCTTTATCGTTGGAAGCAATTGCGTATCAGTCATTTTCAGCCACATCATCACAAATGGAGACCAGTCATCCACAATGGCATCACAACAAAATCTCAGTTAATTGGTAGCAAGGAAGCCAGTCTTGATTTATCTGGCAGTTACATACAAAAAATCCAATTGGAAAACTGATATACACTAGATACTTCACGTGAAAAGGAACATCACTTACACCAAAATTAAACTCAACGCCAGCACTGGGAGTTTAAGGAGGTGACAAGCCGCAGAGAGCTTCACGTTTATGTTTTGAAAGCAACTAACACGCCACTTGTGGACCCGCATTTCATCACCACTGGCAACCAAATGAGATATATGGCGACTGTTATCCACTAATTCTCCACTTAGTGGACTTCCTATTGAGCCGCCAGTTATTGGGCATGATGAATGCTCATCTCCATAGTTCAAAAGTTCAGTGTGCTCCAGAGTTAGCCAGTTTTGGCTAACCTTTCTTATTTTTTGTAAATACATGTTCATACCCCCTTGGGGAAAATGTAAAAAATGTCCTAGCATTTAATTTTTTATAAAAGGCTCGGCTTCCCGGACTTGAGCATCAAGTCGACTGGCCCAAAGTGTTTTTTCCTTTGGTTATTATTGGTTGTTGAACAAACGACTAATAATTTCTGAGTTTTTTACTCACACCTCCAAAGCTGGGGTAGTTGTCTTGGTGTTTCGGCCTTGGGAGGTTATTAGAGCCTTCGTGTCAGTTTTTTTCAACATGCTAAGCATTCTGATTAAGTCGTATGAACATGTACTAGGTCCCCATAGAGTTTCGTTTGATTCCGAGAAAAAATATTTTTTTTACGTTTTTTAAGCCATTTTTTAATGGTTTAAATGGAAAATTTCAAAATGTAAAAAAAGAATGATCCGAAGTCCGTTTTTGGCGTGGTTGGGCTCATTTTCAAGCCTGGAGCAGCATCTTTACCCCAAGGGCCACTTTCACTATGTTTCGGCCAGCTAAAGCATCCCGAAAGACATCATTTGGCTAACAGAGCATCAGAGTGGCATTTTAATGCTAAATTTGGATAAAATGCACTAAGGTCCAAATATTAAAAAGTCAAATTCAAAGTCAAAATTGAATATTTTATTGGTGGGGATGACTTGGCATGTGGTCCAAATAGTCATATGACCCTGTTCCACATGCTTTGAGTTAAAACTTTGGATAAAAAAAAGTGAAATCGAATTGTTATTTGAGAAGGGTGATGCTAGCATGTTAAAGGCTCACACTAGCATGTGAGTGGCATTTGAGGACCCACGCTTGTGTGGAGGGGTGTGAGTAGGATTGGTGGACCCCCTCCACTTTAAGAATATTATTAATTTAAAACCATGATATAATAAGAGGTATGGCATAGCATGATGTTACGACTTATTTCAAAATGAAGTGGATGACGTGAGGACTCGCGCTTATGTGGTGTTGGTGATGAGTGGGATGGGGGACCCATCCACACTCATAAGATATGAAATAAACCATGGCATATAAATCCAATACATGCGAATGGTTTCAAGTTATTTTGGTGACGTCAACCATGTGAGAGGAGCCGTACAATCACGTGAGGATTGTGGTGACCTCACCTACCTTGGAGCTCACGCATGATGACAGAAGCCGATAAGATCTTGGTGGGTGGCGTTTGGGGTGATTGATTGGTGTGTTGGCAGTTTCTTCTCAGTTCAAACTCAGTTCAAGCTCACTTAATTCCGAGTTGATCTTCAGTTCATTAATTCCCCCATGGGGCTTGGTTTTTGTATAAATAAGAGGCCCTCCTCCTCATTCTGGATGGATGGAAGGGACCTCTGCTTATTGTAATGCTGCTGAGATTTTGATAATAAAATTGAAAGACTTTAGAGGTCTACCGTGTGCCATTGGGATGGATTCCAGATAAATGAGGTGATATTGTGTGATTTAAGAACTTCTCTTGTTTATGATCGAAATATCTAGCTTAGAGGATCATGATCGAAGTATCTAGCTTAGAGGATCATGCATGATACATAGGATAAGTATTTACAGCTGCAAAGTTACTTATTTATGATTTGCATTGGAAAGATATAGGAGTAACCAACTTTATTCAATTATATTGAGATTCTTCAAGTTTTTCCTTTGCATGCATACTAGATCTAATCAAGTTTGTGCAGGAGTTGTTCTACAGTTTTGCAGGTCACGAGATCCATAGGAAGCGTTGAACTAGGTTGTCTCTTCCATTCCTTGGTGTCATTTTCTTAATCTAACTGTTATCACATATATAGTAGTCGGGCTACCATATTCTATTTTTCAAATTCAGTATATTTTTCAGCTAGATCTCCTACATATGAGATGCTGAGATGAGCAGTTTTGATGGATCATTATGTTATTAGTGGATTATAGTACTCTCCCATGCCAGTACTGAGTCTTAGGACACTCAGATTCGAGGACTGATGTAGTCATTTAGTCATTTTCAGAGCAGTTAATGATGCTCAGATTTGTATCAGTGTTCTCTCATTGGACAAATGATGGTTCAGATGGATTATTTGCATGGTTATGACTCAGCTTATATTATATTGTGTTATGGTTATCATTGCTCTTATACTCATTTTGTGACATGTATTAGCATTTAGTGTCATGATCTGGCGGTCATATAAATATGTGGACTTGGATGTATCTATATTATGTATTGATGTCCCTACTCAGACTTGGAAGTTCTTGATCCATACTCATTGGTTTTACCCTCCTCAGGGAGAATAGAGGTAGCCATTCCCACCATACTTTGGCTTGCTAGTGTTGGTTTCATTATTCATTGTCTCCACCCATCCAATACCTTCCAGTTGTGTTTTAACCCGACTTACTACTTGACTTATGGCATGGAGAACCTTTCCCCGCTAGAGCCTTTGTTGGACAAGCCTCCCTATTTATGTATGTCTCAGCTCTGAGTTGCCTAGGATGTGTTTGCTTGCCTGAAACAAGTAGCTCTGCCATCAATAAAATGTATTTGGAAATGAAATGAATATCTATGTAAAAGGCCCATTCATGAAAAGTAGTGTTTTTCAACATACATGAATGAAAGGCTAGCCTAATGAAATTGGCTCTGAAAAAATGTTGCAATGAAGTATCTTAAAACATTCATGAAAAGTAGTGTTTTTCAACATACATTTCATGCAAAGCCTAAAATAATAAAAGTCCATATAAAAATGTACGTGGACCAAGGCTATGGAAAAATCAAAGGCCCAAAAAGCAATGGTTCCTAAAAGTTCTATCTAAAGATTGTTGGTCTTACTTGTATTGAGTTGGATTGTGAGCATTTGTCAAGGTGAGCAAGCACCTCTGAAGTAGTTCACCCATTTGTGAGGCACTGCCATCCCCTTTGTTGGTGTTTGTCCGGCATATGGCTAGAGTGAGTATTCCCTTTCCATATCCAAAGTGTCACAATGTCGAGTTGGTGGTCATCCTTTGTCCAAGCCTTGTAAATTTTAGCCTTCACCCTTCACTAGCAAATTGACTACAACTATGAAGTGAGTATGGTCTTGAAAGTCTGATCTGAGTTATAGTTAATAAATGAAACCCTATATATGTATTTGGTTGGTGTACCGCCAGTGAGGTGATTGCTAATTGTTATGATTGTTACTTAAATGATTTGTAGAGCATGTCTTAGCCTTTGAACACTTGCAGCAGATGGATGCCAGCCTGAGTTATATTGGTTATCTGATCATTTATAGGTTTTTTTTTGTCTATTGGATATTGTAGATGATCAGGCAGAGACCTGGAAAGGTTATGAGTATATACCCTAGATGGATTTGGACTCTCCGAGTCTAGTGATACAGCTTGTTTTCAGTCTCGAGCACTTGCAGAGATGATCAAGCTCATTTTACCCTTCTGGTGCAGTTTTGCTTCACTGGATTATGTGTCTAAGCAAGGAGATGATTTTGTTGGATCTCCTCGGGCGTTGTATGTGGCATAGGGGGTCCAGCCACTTGATTGTACCATAGTACCCCCCTCCTAGAAAGCCTGGTGGGCTCAGTTGGACAACGCAGGCACCCTAGGAGGCTGTTTTAGCAAGTTCACGTTGCCCGAGGCAGATTAAAAAATAATTAAATGGCTACTGAAGAATTCAATTTGGGCTACTGAGGAAAGGAAATGGCATGGGATGAGTTCTGATGAAGAGAGTGATGTCTTACACACCTTCTCCAGCAGTTGCAACACCTGGATAGGCCCACATCTATTTTTCGGGCATTTTATATTATTTTCTGGAGCTTTTGGAGGCTCACGATTTCCTCAAGGAGGCACAATTTCACAGTTTAAAATTTATATTATTTTTGTTGTGCCATGGGGACACCCAGAGGGAGTTAGTTAACAATCCATGGACCCGCCATGTGCTTCGTTTATTTCTTGTTGAGTGGGATCCCCTCTCCTACGGTGATTTAGTCCACTTTTATATTATATTGTTATATTGATCCATGTATTATATGTTGAGCTCATCTCAACCATTGATTAGACATTTGTATCTTTTAATCTTAGCCACTCATTTGAAAAGTGGTTATGATTTTGGTTCTCTCATTCCTATTTAAAGGAGAGAGCTTCTCATTTGTAAGGGGTCTTTGGCTCTTGGATCTGGATAATATAAAAACTTTTCTTGTGGATATTTCTTGGATCTCCTTTGCATTTGGTGTTCTTAGATGGTGATTGGAAAGTCTTTTGCTTCCTAGCATTCGGGAAATTGTTGCAAGATCTATATTTTTTTGGGGCAATCTTTGTCTTGTCTATAGGAGGGCGGCTTCAGCTTCGACGTTTTTGCAAGGGCTCCTCAACTCGCTTGGATTGGCTTCTCGCTTGTATCAGGGGGTTTCCATTAGTGTCATTGCGATCTATGATTTCTTCTTGCTATTTTTCTGTAGCAATTTGTTTTTTTCTCATGATACAGCAAATCTGATATGGTTGATGTTTGTTGTGCAAGAGAGAGGGCGCATTGACTTCTTGGAGCAAAACGTTGGACATAGAACTTGCCCAAAGCTTCTCAAATTGATCGGGATAGCAGAGATCATCATCATCAAGGCATCTACAAGGATTTCCAGGTAAGATCTACAGGTTAGTACCTTTCTTCCAGATCTCAATCCATTGGCGTCTACGTTCTTCATTTTCACATTAAAATCCCATAAATAATAAAAAACCAAAAAATATTAAAAATTAGACCGCTTGATCTCAGGCCAAACCGCTGCTAGGTTTTCTAGATCAAGTCATCCCCTCACCAAATCATCCTCAACGTTGAGCTGAAAGTGGTTGGTTTGCCCTAGATCTGAAAAATTGACATCCCAATCCCTAGCGCTAGCCACCTTGCTGCTGATTTTTCCCGTAATCTTACTTTTTCGGCAAAATACCTTTTTGGGTTTGTAGATCGGGGTATTTCCCAGGTGTGTCTCCTTCAATGCTGAGCAGATAGTGACTCCATTGCCCTAGATCTAACAAGCACTGATCTCCAACCCTAATGCTACCCCCTCTTTGGCCTCTTTTTCCTCTGATCTGACTTTTCCCTCGTGACTCGGGTACTTTGACATTGTCATATCTTTCATCGAGTCTATCCATGGGTACTAGATAGCCCCAATCCTGTCCCTGCCCTCCCTGCATTGGTTACGTTTCCCAAGGCAGTGGATATCTTCACCTGTTGCTAGTACCTCAACCCCAGATCTAGTATTTTCCTCATAAGTCCCCTGTGTCCCAATTTGGATCGAACCTCATACTTCCAAAAGCCCTAATTCAAAGCATTGGTTCACCTAGTGACGTCATCCATAGATCTAGGGTTTCCACTTACCTTACACCTTATGTACCTCAAGTCTATTTGATCTGATCTGGTGTCTAGGTTTGATCTCTCCTGTCGGGAGTAGATCTGGGTCTCCCCCTTTGTTGTCTTGGGCTAAGATAACATAAAGCGAAGACTGCCTCGATTGGCATGACAACCATCCATTTGGGAGTCGAAGCAATCTTGGTTCCACCTCTTTAGTTGCTTGTCCCTCTACCATCCATCCTGGATCCACCTCACATAGGAAACTACAAGGTTGGTGATAACACTAACCTTTGTTGTAGTGACTCCAAGGCTATCAGTGAAAGATCAAGCAAGGGCTTGAGTTGCCCCATCCATCTCTTACACGCAAACTTTCTCCATCTTCCGGTTACTTGTTAATGATGCTTAAGGGGTAGATTTATTCTTGCATGCTTATTTTTGGAATCTATATTTCTTTAAGTATTCATATCTGATTAGTCTTCAAAGAATTACATCATTTAATTAGGACCTAAGCTTCGAAAAATCGTGCTTTTACTTCAAAATTTTGAAGAAAAAAAAAATTTAAGCATAAATTTTTTTTATATTTCATTGTCTTTCCCATCATTTTCTAACATTTATTGTTCGCTGGTTTTTAGCAGGACTGCGTGCAAAAATGGAGTCTTGGAGTGACCAAAACCATCAAGGAGGCCTCAGAACAAGCCGATGGACACCTACTTTAATATAGTTTCTTAATCCACCATTGTAAACTCTTAGATCCAAGTTTATTGGACTAAGAAGCACTCCATCTTTGTCATAAAATTGTAAAAGAATTTAAACGAGAGCAATGAGGTAACCAACACTCACATCCCATCCCCCCTGGGGGAATTTGCGTCTTTTGTCAATTTTTGAGATTGCATTTTTCTAACCCCACCACCCCACACACTCACTTTGTAAGTGCAAGGTGTATACTTCTTTCACAGTTTGTAACTTAATTCATTTTATTTTTTGCATAAATTGTTAAGTAATAAAAGGAATCCAAAATCTTTTGAATCTCACCGAAAAGTGGATCAATAGTGCTCTCTATCGAAGAGTTTACTGTTAGTTTTATCTTTTCTGATTTATTTGTTTATTTAATCAATTCGACTGTTGCTTTCCCAAGTACCCGAAAGGTGAAAGAGACTCTTCAATCGTCATCTAAACAACTCATTGTTACGTCTCTAATAAAATAAACCAAGACTCCTTCCCCGTATGCTCTACACCGTTGTAGCTTGTCTGATCAGTTGGTTGTATCAGAAAGGGATACGAGCTACTAGATTTAATAGGAAAATCCACACAAGTCATTTTCTCGAGAACTCGAGAGGTTGCAAAGGGTAAGCACTACAGAGTCAAGGGGCTACTCAAAGCAGGTTCATCCTCGCCCCGTTGGACACTTGGTATTACCACTTTAGCACTCAGTTCAAAGGGATTTGACTTGTTGGGCCAAACCCACAATTAACCCACACCCTTAATTATTCATTTAATAATCTAAAATTTACCAACCGAGACACTGCAATACTTTCACTAAGACTACACTAGCAACCCACATTTGCAAGCACTCTTTTCATTTTGGCACTGGTCTATTCTGTTCTTTTTGCATAAGTGAATCACGCAATGTGTCACTGAATATTGTGTATCTAATTTGAGTTAAAGTGTTGCTAAGGTTAAATCTTGTTTGCATTAATTGGTAATCTTTAATTTCATCCATTTCATATTAACTCCTAGATTTAGTCTTTTCTTTCGTAGACTAAAAACCATAGATTTTCTTCTAATAGGGACCACCCCCTTGGCTTCGTTAGGAGTTAGCCTAAATGGAGGAGCTGGGATCAGGTGACAGCACCTGGCTCTTTGCTTTCCCCCAAGGCCACACATTTCCCACTCAGGGAAACAGCGGTCCAAAAGATTTCTACTGACGGTGTGCATTCGGCGGACAACAGCGACCATTTAACACGCCATTACATACAATGTTGAGCCCAAGTTATATTATAATTGGCGGCCAAAGGGAGGATTCAACTTTGGATTTGACAAATTTTGTTACAAACCATCACCCACTCATTGTGGCGAGTTAGCCGATTACAAAAAGGGTCCACGTGCACAAGGTAGTTGTTCTCGAGTGACATGATTGGATGGAACGATTAGTCAAAGAAAGGTTTGAATGGTTAAAGTATGAGTTACATCTAAATAAAGTTTGGTCATGTATTCATTTAGGGAGAAAAAAGTGGATCTAAGATTCATTTGTCACATTATTTTATTATTTCCTCTTTTTATGAGAGCCATTTTGGGCCTATAAAGAGGATATCCTCTTTCATTGTAAAGGTGGAAAAAGTTGTGAAGTTTTTGTCCCATTTGGGCTTAATAGAAAATTCATTGAAGGTTTCCTGGTTGGATATATAATTGAGCACTCTTTCAAATGTGTGGCATGATCTTGTGGATCTTCAATAACTGTTGTTAGAAGTTAGTCTTTTTCTTTCTATGTTTGCACAGGGGGCCATAGATGGGCGCTATCATTATGTTGGAAGGGGAAAAATCTTAGCAGTTGTTAGTTTAATCCCTTTGTGAGCATGCTTGTACGAGTATTGATTTATACATTTAATCTAGGTTGATTGTGTAATATTGATCTTTTGCTTGCATAGTGCATCTACCGTAGCTAGGAGGGGGAAGCAAATCTAGTAGCTATACACTCGATTAAGCAGGGTTTGCTCAATCATGCAATCTCTCCCCTTCAATCACATATGACACAAGGCCCTCTTGAGTTCTCTTTTTTACTCCATTCTCCCCTTTGATGTACTGGCACTGATCTCTTTTTGAGGACCAATCTTTCCCTCCTTCCCATCACTCATATCAAACCAACCTTTTATATTACAATTGTTTCTCTAAGGCAACCTCTTCAGTTCACCTTGACCTTCATTGTTCCTGCCTTAGTGATCCTACCTTAGGGAAGCCCCCCTTGAGTTGGAGAAGAGCCAACCTAAAGCGAGGAAGAGAGGAGTGTGGTGACAGTGGTTGCTCTTTTCGCAGTTGCCATCGGGCTGGTGTGCCTACTTTTGGGCTTTAGCACGTGCACGTCGGCCTCAAGCGACAACAAAAGGCAAGAGACAAATCTTTACAGGTGGGAGATTTCGTCTTGTTGTGGGATAAGAAGAATGAGAAATCCAAAGACCAAGGAAAGTTTGACAGTTTGTGGTTGGGACCATACTTCATTGATGCAGAAACTGGTCCCAACACTTTTTACCTTACTGATTTGGATATGGAGAGAGAGAGAGAGAGCAGCTTCTAGTCAATAGACTGATAAATTGTACTTTCTTTGAGAGCCTTATGCTCATACTATTAGAAAAAGGAAAGCAAAAGCAAGAAAAAATGAGTGTTGGGGGGTTATGTAGGGTAGCTTCCATCATTTATCACCTGTTGTCGCCCAAAACTGGCACGTGTGAGCTGAAGCCCAAAAGTTAAGCGCGTCGGCTCGGTGACAACTCTTGAGAGAGAAGCCAATGTCACCACACCCCTCTCTCCTCGCTTCAGGTTGGCTCTTCTCCAACTCTAGAGGGGCTTCCCTAAGGTAGGATCGCTAAGGCAAGTGCAGCGAAGGGCATGGTGATCTGAAGAGGCTGCCTTAAAGAAACATTTGTAACAAAAAAGGAAAAAGCATTTTGATTGATGGGAAGGAAGGGAGGATCAATCCTCGAGGGAAGACCAGTGTCTATATCAAAAGGGAGAATGGAGTCAAAAGAGGACTCAAGGAGGCTTTGCGTTTCACACAAGTGAGATTAAACTAGTACGTTCCATAATCAAAGACAAGAAGAATAAGAGTATAACTGACTACTGTCTTTTACTCCTAAGATCTTCGAAAACAGAACATCCACAAACAACTTGACAACTGCAAATGTTTGCCCAATGGACTAGATTATAGCCTTCTATGCTATATTTAATCTACAACTGGTAATCAAACCCGCAACCATGAAAGAGATGTCCAAAATATCCAAGAACCCAACATGATTTTTCTTTATTCAGCTATGGGGAAAAATCCTCCCAACTGTTTTCCATCCTTTACAATCGAGAAGGCTGGCCTCTTTATAGACAAAAGCCATTCTCATAAAATAAAATAAAGCCAATAAAATAACAAAGATAAAGTGGATTGAGATCCACTTTCCTCTCCACTAAAATCTAAAACGATCGCTTCTAAGCTAAAGTGTAACTAACACTTTATTAAGAGAGACCCCACTCGACTGCTTAATGAAAACTCCAGAAATTGGCTGCCAGCAATCCTAGGATACTCTAAACAGCAGGAGGCTGGTCAGGAGAGTGAAGTGTCGCCACATGTCACATAAACTGATCGCTGAAAAAACTGGAAAATACTCCCCCTTTTAATCCATGCGTATCATAACACAGAGTTTTTAAAGACACGACTGCCAAGCAAATTTCGAGTTCCATGCAATTGGCGGCCATAACTCAATGAGTGGCTAACCGTGGCCCACTAAACAATAAATCGAACCCCAAATGTATTCAGAAAAACGCTGCAAGTTACATGACTTGTGGAGTGACGCTGCCGGCAGTTTTGGGAAATCGACAATGGCGAGTTTTACCATATCGGGCCCACAATTGAAGCATCAGGATCCACGTGAACTTTGATTTCCAGTTGTGCCAGTATGCCAAGAGACGCCGATGATCAGGGGATCACGCTCACATAAAAAACCTAGCTCCGAGATGTTGATTCGGCTGCCAAAGGGGATGTGAATTGCTCCACGACGTGATCATCCTGCAAGCAATTAACTCACTAACTCCCACGCTCAGTTGAAGGATGGGAGCCGGGACTTGTCATTTTCTAGGAGAATAAATCCCCGCGTGTAAGAAAATGCTGATGAACTCCATGCTCTGTCAGCGTGGCAACCAAAACGCTGATATCGCTAAATGGTGGATAATCCAAAGCTGAACTGCATGTCAGCTTAACTTCACGGCCTGCTAATTATCCCTGCCTATCAACATGATTACAAACCCACCGATTCAGATGGTGGCATTTATATTTTTTACAGCAATCAACTGGCAGTTAGTAAATTACGTCCTCACAGCAGAGAGAATCTCGTCGCTAAAAGAAATTTGTTTTGGCTGTTCTAAGCTTTAAAGTCCACGTAGACTTTCCGTTCTAACCAACTGGCCGTGAATACCCTGAATCGGCTATCAGTGGATGAAGAAACACCAGTGATCGCTACAGCATGACACTATTCCTTGTGTTTGGTCTGCTCAGCTGCTAAAAGAACGGACGTGATCCTTTATTGAAGTATAAGTCACGCCTTTCTTCACACAGAGACCTACTCCGTCATCAAATTCGTTGGTGCCTGCAATTCATTTGATCCTCAGAACCTCATACAGTTCAACGCAAAACTCCATCCGTAAATATTATAAGTGCCAGAATGAACATTCCAAATTTGAAAGACGCCACCTGAATCTGTCTTTGTCCACAACTGATAACCTTTCACCTTGCCAGGATCCCTTCTCCCCGGAGCTGCTAGACCAATGTATGCAAAATCAGCGGGAGAGGTTTGTGCAGAAACAAATCTGTTATAGACCAGCAATCTTCCAAAGACGGAGCACCAATCTTCCTTTCTTAGAAAATATTCAGAAGCACTTTTGCATTGTCACCCATGTGATGATCACTGTGGAACATCGTCTGTGAAGCTTTAGAACTCAGACTCGGTTTCCTTTTTTCTTTTTCTTTTTGGTTTGATGCTGGAGATAACAATTTTCTTAGGCTGATAGCTGTGCACACCTGGAAGCTCTGCTTCATGCTCTCACGCTTAACTCCCGGGCCTGAGTAATGATTTCATTTTATTCGAAGTCTCTGGAAGTCTCTGGTCTTCGTTGATATTGGAAAACTTAAACACTTTATGACCCCCCTGCTGCTGAAAGCCTGTCTTATCTCTGCTAAAGGACAAACCAGGTGTAACCCATTACAGGTGTTGTGGTTGAACCTGCCCAAAGACTGAATACTGCTTGATCCGTATGTCTTTGATAACAGAGCTGTAACAGAAGCTAAATTGCTTCTGTAAAGAATGCATTGACCACTCAAATGCAGATGCATTTGGATGGGTAACATCACCATTTCCTTTTGCTGATTTTTCATTTCCAGCATGCTCTCCTTTATTTCATATTGTTGCTATGTCATTTATTTCCCTTTATTTCCACTTTCATTCAGCCTCAAATCAGTTCTTTTAAGTTTTGGAGCGTAATAAATTGTTCTACACACGTACTAACAATCATAGGTTCTTTATTGTCCCTGTTTCCTTTGCTTTTCTGCTAACTTTTGTTGTCTTGAGTAGAATTCCCGAATCTGATTTCATATGACAGTTGATTGTTCCTTGAGAGAATGGTCTAGGTCAAGCCTCTTTGAGGGCATCATTCCTTTCACTACATGAGCACTAAGTCTAGTAGGCATGCATAGCATTGAAGAGACAATAGGAAGAACCTCGTGTCATCTTATTTTCTTGTCTCATCATATGTTTCATCAAGTCGAACCCTATGATCAATTCCTCCTCCATCCCTAGGGACATGGCACTACATGGTTCTACTTTATGATTTTCACTTCATGTTGGCGAAAAGGTTTTCATTATTGCCTTTCTCTTAGCAAATCATTCCTCATCGACACTAGCACATCATCTACCTAGATCACCCTGACAATCTTTAGCCTCGATGGTGACCATTGTGCATCCAACAGAACTAAGCATCATTGGGTTATGATTGAGTAAGCTTCATCACTGTTCAACTTTAGCTCATCTTTCACACTGATGGGTTGTGCTCATACTTGGAACCCATTAGCATTATTGGTGGGTTTCTTCACATCTAGCAGGTATTTTCATCACTGACATCTAACCAGATGACTTTCTCCCAATTGTCAACTTCGGCTCATTTTCTGGTGGGAAGAGCATACACACTAGGTGGGTTGCAGTTGTAGATGGGCTTGCATGGTTTTATCCTTGTTCCAGTTCATCAGCAAAGGCACCATGCATTTGACTCCATTGCCGAGTGGACAGGTCTGCAGGAGATAATCTTTAGAAGTTTTGATAACTTAAAAGTGACATCCCTAACATGGGCAATTAATCTTAGCAGGGTCCCTTTGGGGCTCGATACCATGCCTCCATGTCGATAGGGTTTCATTGGAGGTGTTGGTCCCTAAATCAATACATCAATTGAGAGAATGTCTAAAGTCTAAGGAGGTATAATAATATATATATTCCCCTCTTCTCTGCACTGCATCATTGCTCTCACTCTGTCTCACAGTAATCTTGTCATACAAGAGTTTTTCAGGTGGATAAACAACTAAAGGAGATTTTTGGGTCTAAATAAACTTTGAGTCGTAAGATTCATAATCCACAGTCTGCTTAATTTTCTAACATTTAGGCAGTGTAGCTTTATGTATATTTCGCACACAGATGAGTGCCATATTGAAGTTGATTCAGTCTGAATTTCAAGAGCACAGGTCAAAAGGTATTCCCTCTGGCCTACAAGTATTCAATCAAAAGGTATTTCTTCTTTCATACTATATTCTAATTCAATCAAATTACTCAATTACTATCCTGAAGAATCATGACATGGATGAAAATTACAGGATAATAATCCTGTTAGAGTCTAACAAAAAGGGCACCAATATCTTGGCAATTGCATTTATTATGGTTTTTAAAACAATTACCAGAATACATAAGCCCATTTTTATCTGCCCGATAAAAGGGCCGTGTTTTCCCCTCAGCAGCAGCAATCTGAAGTTCATTCCATGCAATTTCTCTTTGTTGCTGAGTAACTCTGCCCGTTTTGACCACCTGCAAAATTTTGCAAATTCAGAAAAATAATATATGAAAATTGAAGATAAATTTGCATCCTTATAATGCAGCTTTACAGGTTCTAACAGAAGTACTTTGGATTAGTAATGGTAAAAGTGTTTTGTTTGCTCTAATGGATCAGGATTTTTCTTCTAGCAAATATGTTGTAACAAAGGTTTGGAGAATGACATCAAGGAGATACTAATATACAGGAAATAGTGTCCAGCGAATCAGGTTATGGCATTCTATGCATTTAACATATATATCACTTATGTAATAATTTTGGGAACTAGCTTATGCAAAGCAGTATCTTTAAGTTACATGCGCAGAAAATTTTTAAATGAATAAAATAAAAAATAAATAGTTACCTCACTGAAGAGAAAATAAGATGGGCGGGGAATCCGAGCAAGGTTGTTTGCACGGTCTACAGCTACCAATCCAAACTTTGGACCATAGCCATCTGCCCATTCCCAATTGTCAGATGTTGTCCAGAATAGATAACCAAGAATACGGACACCCTGGACAACATTGTGATTACATCAATTCTTATGTAACAGCTACATGGAATAAGAGTTCAAGCAACCTTTAACATAAACATTAAAACAAATGTTGAGTTAAATGTTTATAAGAACCTTGTCCATGGCTGCACGTACAGCCAAGAGATGCTCTAAAATGTAAGGTCGACGAATTAAATCAGTTGTATCAGAAACACCATTCTCTGTAATGATAAATGGAAGATTCAAATGTTTATATCTCTCATGAAATTTAAGCAGCACCCTATACATGCCATCTGGATAAACACCTCTCCCTGATTCACTATACTCATCATTATCCACTAGCTTCAAGCCTGGTGCTGAAAGCACTTCCTACAAAGCAACAAAAAGACAAAAGAGCATTCAGTACACAATCAACAGCAACAAAGTAAAAAGTTAAAAAAAAACTCTTCGTTGAGATGCTCCCAAATTAAACAATGTTATATAGCGGAGCAGCCCCCTCGCTCCCTGCACTGCCGGGATGGTGAAACCTCCTCTAAAACATTTCCCCACACTCCCTTTTTGGGATGCAGGGAAACGGAAGAGGAAACATTTCCCTCAAAAAGGGGAGCATTCCCTATTTGACGGGGATTCCTAGGCACTTAACCCAGAAAAGGGGGACTCATGGGCCATGGCATGCCCCTCAAAAAAATCACCCATTGGCCTCTTAATAAGGTTATTAAAAATATAAAATAAAAGAAACAACCCTAATTCGTCCAGCCCCCCCCACCCCATCGATACCTTATAAAAGCACATAAGGTCAGCCCATAACCATTTCTAATTAGCATATGGTTGAATTAGTTTGGGAGAGCACTCCTAGAGATCAACTGTGAGATTTAATCCCTGAACCGTGAGGATTGGAGCTGAACGTATCAATATAGATATTTTTGGAATATTATAAATTCAATGAGAAATACAATGGTGATGATGAATAGTGATTGTTACGTGCTAATGTGAATATTTATTTCATGGTTTCATCGTTCATGTCTGTGACTGATTCGAATCATGAATGTAATTGCTTTTCATATATTAGCACTTTACAGTAAGCTGTATCATTTATGCTTTTCATATATTTAAATTTAATTTTTAGGACTTTGGGCATGGTCGCCTGCCAAAGTCCACTATGACATTCCCTAAAATTTGGGGCATGTTCCACACCTCCCCTGGACATGTTTTCCCATTTCAATGCCCCTGTCCCAGAAATTTGGTGAAACATTGATTTTAAACCTACAGACACATGGATAATAAGGATCAGGAAAGACTTGGGCATAATAACCTTAAGTAAGAAAGTTAAACTTGTCACTGATCACATTCTGGCAAATTAAATAGAGCACACATATTCTAGGAGGGATCAAGAAAGACCTGGCCATAGTAATTTATGCCAAGAAAATCAAGCTTGTCAGAGACACTATCCACATATGGAAACATTGTCATTGTATTGCTCAAAACCACTGCCGGTACATCAAAAAGCCCATAAGGACGCATGAATGATACATGATGTGATAGTCCCACTCTTGCTCTCGGTGATGACTTTGTGCTGTCAACAACCAAATCATAAATACTTTCAGAAGTCTGGACCAAACAATGTTGAAAACAAATGAACAATAAATCCTCTTCATACAGCAATTAAAACAATTACAGAATGAGCATTCTCTCCATAATCAAAGAAAGCAATACAGCTTTTCTTTCTGATTTTTCTCCTTATCAACTATGTCTGTGGGCATGGCAGTAAGTCGTATGCATGTGTTCACACCTTTGCATGTATATGTATATTGATAGGAGAGAAGAGACCTGGACTCGTGAATAAGATCAAAAGCTTTTGAATGTGCCACAGCCATCCAGTGCATAACATGGTTAAATACACCTTGAGGCATAGCAGCAGTTGCAACTTCAAGCAAACCAGGATGACCTCCAGGCCAAGCTCCCGCGCAGTATGTCAGCATGGCAAACACATGCGGCTCATTAAAGGTTACCCAATAGTCAACTAAATGAGCAAAATTTTCAACGGCTATCCTGCACTCAAAATTCATATTAACAGTAACCAATGAGTGGAGTAGGCACAGTTTACCAAAACATTAGCCGGCTAGACATTTCACTATTGCATGAAAATTTGTTTCAAGTCTGAACTTTGAACACATATAATGTACAGTGCTTCAAGCTGAATCAAATATTATCTGGCTGATCTATAATGTAGGCTATACAGAGATAGAAGACATCAGTTAGAATGAACTACAACTGGAGTACAAGGACAGCAAATTTAATACAAAACTTTCCCTCAATTCAGATAAAAGATTAAAAAAAGTGTACTTTTTCAGATTTGCTAACACATGAAAATTCAAAGCATTGTTTTGCAATGCAGGTAATTAGATATTTCTAGAAACAAAAACAAAAAATGAAAAATGAAACAAGTAACCAGTTCAAAATAAGAAACGGAAAATTTTCACAGTAAGAAACATTTAGGGCTGTTTTATGGCTTTTTAATAAATATGCAAAATTGAAAATTTTAACTAGCAACACTAATCATACAAAAAAATTGCAAATAATTCAAATTTATACATGGACATACACAAAGATGTTAGACCATGGAATTATTAATGTAAATCATTAATACTTAATCACAAATGAATCCTCAAAAAATAATTCGTAAATAAATTTGTCTTATTAATGTAACAATAGAAGCAAAATAATTTGATCAAGGTTACTAGGAAGTGCTCTTCCCCTCCTCGCCCCCACTCTGGAAGCTCGTTCCTCATGGAATCGCTGAGGAAGATATCCCGAAGCGCGATTTCGAGATCGCTCCCGATCCGGAGCGTTTTGTAAAGCGCACTCTCGGTGTCCTTAACACGCTCCTTGTGTCTGTCCGGGAGCGATAAGGAAGTGATCGGGAGAGATAGCTCCCTGAACCCTCCCTTATCGCTCCCGACGCTTTACCAAGTGCTTTCACTGCGCTCCCGGATAGCTTCCAGGCGCTCCCACTCTAGCTCTAGACACCCGCGGAAAAGAGAAAATGGAGGAAGGGAATGGGGTCCACGGGTGGCTTTTTGGAGGGAAGGAGTAGGGCTTTGGGTGATAAATCCCTCTTCTCCATCTTCATTCTCACTTTGCTTGAGAAGACGAGAGAAGAGAAGAGAGGAGAGGAGAAGAGAAGAGATGAGAAAAGAAGAGGAGAGGAGAGGAGAGGAGAGGAGAAGAGGAGAAGGCTGCCATCATTGGAGATTGAAGAAGGTTGAAACTTGAACTTGTCACTACCATTGGAGAGTTAGAGCCAAAGAGGTAGGCTCAAAGGTAGGCTCAACAATCTTTCTTGTTGATTTGCTTTGTGTTTGAAAGTTTTTGAACTTCAATCTCTATATTCAATCATGATTCATGAATGCTTGGAATATAAATTCTAGAGTCGATACACTAGAATGTACATTGTAGATGTTCCTCTCCTACTCTTTCCCATGCTTCCTCCCTCATTCTATTGCAGGCAACAGGTTAAATCTCTAGTTCCATTAACCATGATGATGGGTTTATGGTTTATTTTATTGGTTCCATTTGTTATTTTGATGATGGTGATTGGAAACCAAAGGAATGAGGGAGAGGATGAAGAAATAGGAAGTGGCACATACCATGGAGAGGAGGAGGAGGAGGAAGAAGAGGAAGAAAATCGAAAGAAAACCAAAGAGGACCACACACCCTCGTGGAAATATGTCACAATGCAGGGAGGAGGCAGAGGGAGTGGAGCCACCAAATTTGTTTGCCCCCATTGTAAAAAGACATACACAGGTCCATATACCTGTGTGAGAAGAGATCTATGTGGGCACATGCCATGTGATGAAAAAAAAACTATAGGAGTTTGTGTTTTCCCACGTGGTATCAACACAAAGAGCCATCTATAAGAAGGAAGAATTTGAAGCACAAAGCATAACAAAACAATCAACGAGTGACCAGGACCTTCCATGCTCGCCAAGAACTAGAGGCCCATCCACCCAAGGCAGTGGATTCTCTCCCATGCAGTCACATGGCAAGACAATATCAGATTTCCTTGACCAAGGTGGTAGGGGTGACGTGGATTCAAAAGTGTTTCAGTTTCTCTATGCATGTGGCATACCATTCAAAGTTCTTCGCTCACCCTATTGGCATGAAATGGTAGAGGCCACCTACACTGCCCCAGCAGAATACAAGAGCCCCGGGTATGACAAAGCTAGAACTGTGGGGCTTGACAAGGAAAAAGCCAAGATCCAAAATGCTTTGGGGCAATTCACAAATGCTTGCAATGAGTATGGGGTATCAATTGTATCAGATGGTTGGACAAATGTGAAAGGAAAACCATTGATAAATGTTCTTGGTTTCTCTCCCAAACCGGAATCTTTTGAAAATTTTGCTTTTCACTCCCGCTTCCATTCTCGCTCCCAAGTAACCTTGAATTTGATAGTCATATATATTAATGCAAATGTAAGTATTATTTGGCTTAAATATTAAGGGTATTTGTAAATAAATTTTCCTTATTAATGTAAGCATTAATGTAAGGCCAAGACCAAATATATGGAAATTGAATAATAACACTCTTGGTCCCATTTGGAAGAATTAGACATGGTACTATAATAGGCCAATCTAGATGTTATATCAGTGTCTTTTTGTGATACATCATTTCAAGGAGATCCTCAGCAGAAAATAGGGTACAGAGGGCGAGCAAAGGAAATGGATTGTACACTCGACACAGTCTAGGAGTATAAATTTGCATACAAGTTGAGGGTTTTGCTTTGGTGTTGGTTTATCAGGGCTCTTCCAATGAAGACTAGTCTTGCAAAGTCTGGCTTCAAAGATGCACATTGTGGAACAAGTGAGACAGTTCAGCACATTTTTTTGGTAGTGTAGGTATACTAGTATGATGGAATCTCATTTGGAACCCCTGGAATCATATCCTTTATAGGTGTTCTATGTCGAAAGAAGCATTGCTAGGGGATTTTGATACGGTTGCTTCACCTCATTTTTGAGGAGTCAGGCATTGCATTCAGATAGTTAGTTTCTACTCCGTTTGGAAACTCATGCATTGCAGTTCTCAATGGTGTGCCGTTTTCCATACCTGCACAAGCTTCCAGAACGCAGGTATGGGTGCTAGATATAGCATGAAGCTTCACAAATTTGCAGGGAAGGGAAATTTGGGAGCAGATGTATTATATATTTAAAAAGGGTTAACAATTTTTTTTTTTAAACCCAAATAAAGAAAAAAAACAGGGGAAACTTTCAAAATATGAAATTGTAGAAGATGGAAACTGAAAGGAATAGGGTAATTACCCCATTTTGCATCTATTGTGAATAGCGGCATCTGTTTACTACTTGAAGGGCCAATCTGAATTTAAGTATGCAAACATACAGAGTAGTCCTTCTGTTATTTGGGATGTCCTGCATGTTTATAAAGTAGTCCTTCTGGTTTGAGATAAAACAGTAAGTAGTATTATTAGAAATACACAGCTTGGAATGCATGTTCACTTGCATAGAATTGATTATCATTGACTGCCATCCGATGAAGGCATGAGTTCAAATCCCAGACAGGACATCTGAAAATGCAATGCATTAAAATATGGTATTCAGCTAAGAAAACCTCTGTGGCTTCTTCAATCAAATGCATCATACAGATTAATCTTCCAACCAGCAGTCTTCCAGCATTGAACTAACTGACCAGTTCATTGAATAAAACAAACGCAGAAATGTCAAAAGAATCTGTTGCAAAAAAAAAATTGTCGAGTGTTAAATGAGAGACACAACTAAATTGAAAGACCATCAAATATAATGGGTGGGCTATCTCTGAAATCAAACTTTTAGGTCGTTTTGAAAAGTTCTAAGCTAAGTTGCCAGGAAACTTGGGTATAGGGACAGGGATGGGGATGGGTACAAGGATGGGGGTGCCACTTTTTCAAACAGGGTACTTGGGTACATCAGGGGTACTGTATATATATATATATATATATATATATATATATATATATATATATATGNATAAATTATGAATCGTGATTCATATTCATAATTCAATGATTCATTGAACAATGAACATTCACATTGAAAATTTGGAACATAAAATTTGATAAATCATAGTAGATATCTGTAATGTCCTCTTCTACATAAGCATCCGAAACACCCGTTAAGGTTTAACCTATTTAATTCCCATAGGTTTGAGCGGGTATCAAGGAAAAAGGGAATTGACTGAGGACATCTAATACCAAGAGCAGAAAGGAACATTTATTCAGTATTATTAAGTCATCAGTATAGTAAAAAAGGCCATAAGAGTTAATATCATGAAGCATGCAGAGCATGCAAACCTTATTCCATTTGGCATAAGTCAACGAGCAATTAGAATTGCATGCATGCAAAAGTAAAGTGAAAACCCTAAAAGTTACTTGCAAACCCTAAAAGCTATATAAGAAGGTTAGTCGAACCAAAAAGGGTATCTATGATCATTATTACCTTTGAGTTTGGTTTTGAGAGCAGCAGCAGCAAGTCGGGGTAAGTGATGGGAGTCTTCAGCTAGCAAGTGTTTTCGGCAGTGAAATCTATTAGCCATAATCACTTTCCGGATATATCACTCAGATCTATCATCGGCGTCTCAAGCATTCATCATTCTTCAGAGCTTCAGCACACCCAGGAAGACAAGTTCACAGGGACCACGTTTCTACCGCTGGGGACATATTGGAGATTCAGGGAACAATTCGCAGAAGTCCAGAAACTTCTTATTTTCTCTGCATGCTTCCACCACCATCACCAGAGGGGTCATATTATTATATTGGGAGATCATCAGGCCATCTGCTATTCATCCGCAAAAGTTACAAGCAGAAACTACAGAAAGCAAGGGCGTCATCCTATAAAGGCAAATCAATTCGCTACCGATCCTAGAGGGAGCAAACCTCCGCATGTATCATCCAATCTTTTCAAATAGGCCATACCATTAGTCCTAGAAAGTTACAACATCATCGACCAAGTATTGATGCTGTTCCGAAGAGTTTTATATCAAAAGAATGACGTTTTATTGTTGCATGGGTGTCACTATGTTGCCAGGGTACGTACCCGGGGGTAGGGTACACGTACCCGTACCGAGTACTTGGGTACTCGTAGGGTATGTCTCCTGTCGTACCCCATGTTTGGGTCCACGTACCCGAGACTCCGTTATAAAGAAAGGGGTACTTATAGGCGAAATGGTACGTCGTACCCCGTGTTTGGGTACTTCGTACCCCATGTTTGGGTACTCCAGGGGTACGACCGACTCAATAAAATGCAATTCATTGGGGAAAACGTAATGACCCCCCACCAAATCTGAACTAATTTTTTGCTAACTACGTATGGAGTCTGATTCAGGACTTATGTCAAACACTTTGCAACACTATTTAAATTCCACTGAATATTGTCCAAATCTAGTAGATTGATTTTACATTGATTTACAATGAATGTTTTTATGGTTTTGTGTTCAGCACTCATTGAACATAATTTGAATACCAAATGTGCACATAAAAAATATACATATGTATTTAATATTGAGAAATACACTCACATCAACGCAGGAATATATTTAGCAATTTTCAATTTTTTATTGCCTGTAACAGCAGTACAAATAGGTGTTTAAAATAAGATTTCAAGTGTACTTTCATGTCTAAGTTTGATTCTCTATTACAGCTGCCTGGTACAATGATTTATCAAATTTTATGTAAGTTCCATTCTTCTAATTGATATCTACGGACGGAGTCTATGATTTATCAAATTTTATGTTTCAAATTTTCAATCTGAATGTTCACTGTTCAAATAATCAGCGAATTCATAATTATGAATCATGATTCATAATTTATGAAAAAATCTATATGCATGTATGATGTGACTATGATATATATATATAATATATATATACAATACCCTCGACGTACCCAACCCTTTTTCAAAAAGTGGCATCCCCGTACCCATAACCGTCCCCGTCCCCGTACCCAAGTTTCTTGGCAACTTAGGTTTTCGACAGTGAAATCTATTTGTCGTAATCAATTTCTGGATAGATCACTCAGATCTATCATCGGCATCTCAAGCATTCATCATTCTTCAGAGCTTCAGCACACCCAGAAAGACAGGTTCACAGGGACCACGTTTCTACCGCTGGGGACGTATTGGATATTCAGGGAACAATTCGCAGAGGTCAAGAAGCTTCTTATTTTCTCTGCATGCTTCCACCATCATCACCAAAGGGATCATATTATTATATCGGGAGATCATCAGACCATTTGCTATTCATACGCAAAAGTTACAAGCAGAAACTACAGAAAGCAAGGGCGTCATCCTATAAAGGCAAATCATTCGCTACTGATCCTAGAGGGAGCAAACCTTCTGCATGTATCATCCAATCTTTTCAGATAGGCCATACCATTAGTCCTAGAAAGTTACAACATCATCAACCAAGTATTGAAGTTGTTCCGAGGAGTTTTGTATCAAAAGAAGGACGTTTTATTGTTGCATGGGTGTCACCTCTGAGTTGGCATCACGCTTTTGGATATCTGGTGGATGCATGGCATGCATGTATTTTGTATACTAAAGAGTCTTCACAGCTATAAATATTGGTATGTTATTCAAATCTTGTTGAGTCATATTTCCTATTTTATCTGTAGATCTGCTATATTTAGGGCTTTTTGGCACGAAACTTATTTTGCATGCAAATTCAATTATATCTCAAACACACCTGAAACACATAAACTGCAAACATATTATCAATACAAGGGTAGAATATCAGTTGGGATATTATAGTGGTATTAGAGCATGTTCCTCGCCAGCTGTGGGCTTGAACATGAACAGTAAATGAATCCAGAAGAAACTGCTTTTGTGACTTAAAGAAGAAGGAAGGGCAGGTACACAAAGGATCTGAAATTTGAAGATATTAAGCTAGAAGACACAGATTCAGACATGGACCCAACAGGGATACACTTTGATAGAGAAAAGGGAACAGGGGAAGATGAAGACAGAATGCCTTCCAGAGCTTGGTTAGCACATTGAATGACTTAGCTAAAGGGCATAAAGAGGTGTTACATGCTATAAACAGGTTGGCTCTTAAGCCAGAACAGGGTCAAAACAGTCTACCGATTTCACCAGGAGATAGAGAATCCACCAGTAGTAGCGTGAAACATGCGTACACTCATATGCAGAACACCCCTCACATATACAATAAGCCTTCCAAACCTACTATGCCTCACTTTCCAGAAAATGCCATTATAGGACTAGTCATGCCAGCTGAACCTAGTGAACCATTTGGGCTTATCTACAGGAATACAGGGATTTAGGAGATAAGTTCCATTCAGCTATGTCATTCTCAAACTTCTGCAATATGAAAAGCAAGAATTGACCAAGGAACTTTAACAGAGGGTTTACTCAAAACTATAAATTACAGAAAACTATAAGCAGGTAGACCATTCCTAATTTTGAGAGATCTAAAGAATATGGGTCTAGAAGTTGGATACTTATTTCCAACTAAACCTTATGACCGAGATGGATGTCGTTAAATTGGCTACCTTACATCTGGACAGTGAGGCTCATGAGTGGTGGTACCATGGGTTAGTGACACTAAGTCACAACATCATCACTTCATACAATGATTTCACACAGAGGCTCATGGAGCGGTTTGATAAAAGGGACCCAAAGATACATTTCAGAGAGTTAGCACAACTCAAACAGACTGGAAGTGTCGAGGCCTTCATATCAAAATTTCAGAGAGTAGCGGTTATGGTGATGGATGTGTCCGAGTGCAGGTTGGTTATGTTATTTACAGAAGCTTTGACGGAGCCTTTACGTGGGTGGGTGAAAGCCTACAAACCATCCACTTTACAGGTTACCATTAGTAGAACTCGAGACCTATAAGATTCAGTTCCCAAGAACAGGTTCCCGGTAAGATAAATTTCCCAATGAAAGACAAAGACAAGAAACCCTTCTAGCAAGAACGGCCAAAGAAAAATTGGGTGGATGATGACACTAGAAAGGAACTTCAAAGGAACAAATTGTACTTCACTTGTCAAGAACCATGGATTCTAGGTCATAGGTGCGCAGGGAAAGCGAAAGCTCACTATATAAAAGTCTACTCAGATAGTGAAGAGGACGAGGATGAGCCTAAACAGGGAACAACCGAGGAGCCTAAAACATCAGAGGGGGAGTCACTTTAGGGAGAGTCACAGGGTGGAGTTATTGCTACACTATCTGGAGTACCCAGATTTCATACACTTCGAGTCGGGGGAGTAGTACAAGGCCATAGGGTAGGTGTGTTAATTGATGGTGGGGCAACCCACAATTTCATAGATGCAACATTGGTGGCTAGGCAAAGAATTCAGACAGAGGAAAAAGGGTTCACAGATGCAATAGGAGGCAATAACAACATGGAATGCAACCATTGGATTCCCAAACCAAATGTCACACTTGGAAACTACAATATGACCGACTCATTTTGATGTGGTAAATGTAGCAGATACAAATGTAGTATTAGGGGTTCAATGGCTCTATTCTATAGGGAAGTATACTACGGATTATAGGACAATGGAAATGGAATTCCAAGGATAGGATGGAAAAAGGGTGGTCTTGAGGGGTATGAACACTTATCCCCCCAAGCCAGTGGTATCACAGAGGATGGAGGTCGTACTCAAACAGGAAGACATAGAGTGGTCAACCGAATGTTTTGTCACTTTTTAGAAGCCTCCAGATAACAACACCCAACATCCCACAGATATACAAACATTACTATAGAAACATGAGAGAGTAATCAGAGATCTTCCAACAGGTCAACTGCTAGACAGAGGGTTCGAGCACATTATTGAGTTAGAAGGAACATAGGCAGTCATCACCACTCCATACAGGCACCCCAAAAGGTCCAAAGATGAAATAGAGAAAACAATTAAGGAATTGTTGGAGTTAGGTTACATATGACCAAGTTCTAGCCCCTTTGCATCATCAGTAGTATTGATTAAAAAGAAAGATGGCACCTTACGGATGTGTATCAATTACAAGGCCCTCAACATGAAAACTATAAAAAACAAGTACCGCATTCCCAGAATTGATGAGTTAATGGATGAATTACATGGGGCAAATTACTTCTCAAAAATTGATCTCCAATCAGGGTATCATCAGATCCGAGTAAGGGATCAAGATATTGCAAAGACAGCTTTTTCGTTGCCACTTTGGTCATTATGAGTTCTTAGTCATGCCTTTTGGACTCACCAACGCACCGACAACTTTTCAATCTTGCATGAACCACACCTTCAAAGCTCAGTTGCGAAGGTTTTTACTTGTGTTCTTTGATGACATTTTAATTTACAGTAAAACTTGGGAGGAACATTTAAGACACCTAGATGTGGTACTAGGAATTCTAGAAGAACAATCCCTTTACGCCAAAATGTCTAAATGTGAGTTTGGTATGCAAGAAATGTTATATCTAGGGCATGTAATAAGCACGGATGGAGTACAGGTTCATATGGAAAAAATTAGAGCTATCTTGGATTGGCCTACACCAAAAAATGTAACAGAATTGAAGGGATTTTTGGGCCTTTGCACTTATTAAAGGAGGTATGTTATAGGGTTTTCTCAATTGACAGCACCACTCACAGATCTTACAAAAAAGGACACATTCAGCTGGACAGGAAGGGCACAACAGACCTTTGAAAAAATGAAAAAAATTATGAGTTCATGTCCCGTTTTGGCATTACCCGATTTCACTCGGCCATTTATAGTAGAGTGTGATGCTTCAGGGGAGGGAATAGGGACGGTATTGATGCAGAAACATCACCCGATCACCTTTGAAAGCAGAAAACTTAAAGATTATGAACGCCACTACTCTATATATGACAAGGAAATGCTAGCAATCTTACATGCCTTGACAAAATTCAAGCAGTATTTGGTAGGAAGCGAGTTTTAAATTAAGGCAGATCACAACAGCCTCAAATGCTTCTTAGAACAAAAGGAGTTGAATGAACGGCAACAAAAATGGGTCAGCAAGGTACAGGCATATGACTTTGAAATCGAATATGTTAAGGGAAAAAACAATGTCGTAGCTGATGCTTTATCGAGACGAGCAGCCTCTTTATCACTCATGAATATATCTACCGACTGGTAGTCTCATCTCTTGGTTGAATATTCAAAAAATAAATTTTCTTGCGAGTTGTTAGACGGACAAATACAGGATGATCGGTACAGGGTGATCAATGACATCATTTACTACAAGAATAGGATCTACCTAGTTCCAGAATCAGCTTTAAAGAAAAAGGTTTTACTAGCATCGCATGATTCACCATTATCAGGGCATCAAGATTTCTTGAAAACTTACAGACATATTAGAGAGAGGTTCTCCTAGAAAGGCCTCAAGGAAGATGTAATACAGCATGTCCGAGAGTGCAGTATGTGCCAACAAAATAAAATTGAACACACTCATCCGGCAAGGTTACTTCAGCCATTACCTATACCAGAGCAGAAATGGGAGAGCATCTCGATGGACTTCATTACAGATTTACCCAAGGCACAGGGACATGATTGCTTATACGTGGTAGTAGATCGGTTGACAAAATTTGCTGACTTCTTTGCCGTTTCTTCGGATTATTCTGCATCACAGGTAGTAGACTTGTTTTTTGGAGAAGTTTCCAAACCATATGGACTACCTAAGACTATTGACAGTGATCGTGATAGTAAATTCACCAGTGCCTTCTGGCAGGAGCTTTTCATATTAGTTGGAACAAAATTAGCTACTAACACTAGTTATCATCCTCAAAGCAAATGGACAGACAGAAACAATCAACAAATGGATTGAGGGATATTTAAGAAATTATGTAGCAGGCCAACAGAGAACGTGGATTAAATGGCTACACCTAGGTGAGTACTGCTATAATACCACCCACCATATGTCTATTAGGATGACTCATTTCAAGGATTTATATGGCTATGAGGCACTAAACTTTGCAAATATAGTCTTCGGAAATAGCAGAGCACCTAAGGCAAAAGATTGGGTACAAGACAGTCAAGATATTCTTAAAGTGCTAAAAGAGAATTTACAAACAGCTCAAAACCAACAGAAATTATACGCAAACAAACACAAAGTCGAGTGTAGTTTTGAGGTAGGAGGCTTGGTATATTTACGGCTATAACCTTACAAACAATCTTCACTCAAGAAAAAAGGAGCGAAGAAACTGAAACCTCACTTCTATGGTCCTTACAAAGTAGTCAGAAAGGTTGGAGAGGTGGCTTATGAACTGGAGCTTCTAGAGGAAAGTAAAATTCATAATGTATTTCATGTATCAAATCTCAAGAAAACAGTGGGGCAGCACATCGCTCCATCCACCGAGCTACCGCCATTAGATGATGAAGGACTTCTAGTGTTGAGAGAAAACTATTCTACAGGTTCGCGAGAGAAAACTCAGAAACAGGGTAATTCGGGAATACTTGGTAAAATGGAAAGAATTACCTATTGAAGATGCCACATGGGAAGGAGAACAAGTATTGCAACATCTTCATTTACAGTTGCTTGAGAACAAACGATTTCAAGCGGGGAGGACTGTAATATCCTCTTCTATATAAGCATCAGAAACACCCGTTAACCTATTTAATTCTCATAGGTTTGAGCGGGTATTAAGGAAAAAGGGAATTGACTGAGGACATTTAATACCAGGAGCAGAAAGGAACATTTATTCAATATTATTAAGTCATCAGTATAGTAAAAAGGGCCATCAGAGTTAATATCATGAAGCATGCAGAGCATGCAGACCTTATTCCATCTGGCATAAGTCAACGAGCAATTAGAATTGCATACATGCAAAAGTAAAGTTAAAACCCTAAAAGTTACATGCAAACCCTAAAAGCTATATAAGAAGGTTAGTCGAACCAAAAAGGGTATCTATGATCATTATTATCTTTATGTTTGGTTTCGAGAGCAGCAAAAGTTGTAGCCGCAGCAGCAAGTTGGGGTTGGAGACGGGAGTCTTCAACTAGCAAGTGTTTTTGGCAGTGAAATCTATCTACCCTAATCACTTTCCAGATAGATCACTTAGATCTATCATCAGCATCTCAAGCATTCATCATTCTTTAGAGCTTCAACACACCTAGGAAGACAGGTTCACAGGGACCACATTTCTACTATTGGGAGCGCATTGGAGATTCAGGGAACAATTTACAGAGGTCCAGATACTTCTTATTTTCTCTACATGCTTCCACCATCATCATCGGAGGAGTCATATTATTATATCGGGAGATCATCAGGCCATCTTATATTCATCTACATAAGTTACAAGTAGAAGCTACAGAAAGCAAGGGCGTCATCCTATAAAGGCAAATCAATTCGCTACTAATCCTACAGGGAGCAAACCTTTTGCATGTATCATCCAATCTCTTCAGATAGTGTAACACCCTGTTTTGACATTTCTACCTGAACTACTATTATATGTTGTATTTGTTTGATTGTGAGACCTCGTCGGTTTGACGACACTGTGGACATAT
>LPNX010433674.1:0-41992 GCA_001517045.1 Pseudotsuga menziesii
CATTATGATAAATAAATTACATATAACATTCAATTATATCATCTAATATATTTTTAATGAAAAATTATATCTTAATAGTTTTAAGAAACACACACACACATATATCAAAGTTAATTTTAACACATAAACTACACATAACATTTAATTATATCATCTAATCTATTTGCAATGAAAAAAATATACTTCAAAATTTTTAATATTAAAAAATGCACATCATTTTTCATATATATTGAAATACATTTACACATCATAAATTTCATTATGATAAATAAATTACATATAACATTCAATTATATCATCTAATATATTTCTAATGAAAAATTATATCTTGATAGTTTTAAGAGTTTTAGTGAAATTAAAAACTAAAAAATATTTACATATTTTATGGAAAGTTTCACTTTTTAGGCACATGAAAAAAAATTTGAAAACATAAAAATAATTAAAAAATAAAACAATATACATGTGGCATGAAAATTATAAATGAAGACATCCATTTTTTAAGCACATTAAATAAAATTAAGTTTGAAAATATATGGTAATTAACACTTTAATATTAGTGTACTTGTCAAAAAAATGACATTGTGTTTTTTCAACAACTTAAAAAAACTAATATATAATTCCATGGTTACGATTAGGTATCGATTACAATTTTTCTTCATAGCCTTCTTCATTCCATGTATTTTCTTTGCTCTTTGTTTGCATTCCTTCTTTGTTTTCTGAATATGGGCATGGATTCCATTTTGAGCAAGCCTATGGTTGGATTCATATTTTTTTGCAAGATCCATAGTGTCATAGATGAGGCCATATCCCGTGGAGAATGCACCATGAGTAGTGAAGCCATAAACAAAAATGGTTTGTAAGTCTTTAACACCATATATCATCTTCAATTTATCTTGGATTTCAGGCTTTGTAAGGTTGGCTCTCCCATGATGAAGAATGTCTATCGCAAATTGCTTTCTACCAAAATGATAATTGACAATAAGTTTCCTCGTGTGTAAGGTTGGTTGTGTTCCTGAATTAACCATTGGATCTCCTTTTTATCAAACTGTGACAAAACAATAAAATTGTTACATGATGGAGAAACAAGTATTTCATAAATAGAAATGAACATAAATGTTGAAATGTTAAAACAAAAATAGAAAAATATTATACTAAACAAATATACTACAAAACCTTAAAAATAGTATGTATAAGTTAACCAATTAAATGAAAAATATAATACCAAATATTAGACTAACAAATATAATACTTGAAACTTTAGAAAAATAGTATGTATAAGTTAACCACTTAGAAGTTATTTAGAGTTTGAAGGGGGGTGACCCTTGTTAAGTAACTTTAAAAACCTTGCATAGGCATAGTCTAACGTCCAACTCGGGACGTACTAGGGGGTATCGTAAGGAACAAGGTCCCTCCACCATTTGTAGCCGTGGGGCGCCCCAGTTCCTGACTTCAATGAAGGCACATGTGTAATGCCCCATATTTTGACTCCGGCATATTTATCACTCAGACTTATTACAGTGTATTTACTGATTATCTGTGGACTCAGCTATACTTCCTAAACTATATTTTGGTATGTTATATGTGATTATTTACTGATGTTATGATGTTATCAGGATTATGCTCTGATTATGATATTATGATGTTATCATGCTTATATTATGCTTTGGTCATGAGGTTAGGACGATTAACATGCCTATGTAGATGCTTTGATTATGATGTTATGATGATTATCATTTATATGAAATTATTGTGTTTATGTGATTATCATACAGTAGTCTTCATCAGATTCGTTTATTTCATAACAAAAACATATAGTTGATTGTAATCCTTGGTATGATGGGATATGTATGATGTGGTACATGGGCATCCATCCATGATGCAATTTATTTTGTGATTTTATGTGATGAAAGGAAGTAATGTTGATAATATGGACCAGCTATTGATTTAATATTGTTATGAATGCATGTTTGCATAGTGCTAACCTGCAGGGTACAGGGGCTATGTGATAGCCAAGTGTGTGATGCAAAGTATGACTCAATACATATCTTGAAGAAGAGCTTTAATTTCCAAGTGATGGTACGATGACACGTACCAATAAACTCGATAGCAACGCAGTATGGTTTGATGAGTATGTACCCAGTATGTTGAGAGGGATGGATGCATTTCCCACCCTATGACACTTTGATACTCGAGTTCATGGGAGGGAAGTGCTGAGACATGCTCCCCAAGTTATTGTGATGACGATGGTCGGATGCCTGCTAGGAGAGGCTAGGTCCGCTAGCTAGCCGACGCTAATGCTCTCAGGTTCTGTGTGGGAAGGTCAGTACATCTGGCATCCACTTTGTACTAGCAAAGGAAGGATAGGGAGGATGCGGACGTAGGTTAGGACGGGTGGACATATTAGTTATTATTGTTGAATGCTGGACATTTATGATACCGGATTAGTGATGGTAGGTACCAATCTTATTTGACTGATTAATAAGAACATAACTGTTAAATAACTCTGAATGTCAAAAGAAATCATATTATATCGGTATATTGGTCTTGTTGCGTGAAATATTATTTGTATCAGCTAGAATTTAGGGGTTTTGTTATAGTACATGTGCATCCTGTGCATGTACTGGCCATGCATGCACACCTCACACATGCATTCTAGTATGAAATATTAATTGAAAAACATTGAATAGTTGGATGGGTTAACTAAGTAATTGTGAATTATTTTAAACCTGTAAATGTACCTTATTTATTAAGAAACAATGCGCGAGGGGACTTAACAATAAACATAAACATGTCGATGTTATCATTTCAATCAATTAATAATGATACTACAATTAATTAATTATTGGTTAATAATATTAATTATTATTTTACTTCTGTTATTATTATCTATTATTATTGCATATTATTAATTTTTATTATTAAGTACTTATTATTTAGTTATTAATAAATAATAATTAACAATACTATTATTACCATTACTTTTACCGTTCAGTATAAAACTTAAACAAACAACATTGGTAAAATTTTATGACAATTGGTTAGGTTTTAAATGTAACACGTACAATTCAATAGGATAAACATTTTAGTAATTTCCACCATCTCATCGGGGGTGGGGAAATGGTACAATTCAAGAAAATTTATTAATACATAACAAATGTCAAAAAAAATCTGAACTGGACTGCCCAAGATAGAATTAAATAAATTAATTTAATTATGAAGGAGGCGGTGGAAGAAAGGAGGGGAAGGTGGTATAAGGAGGAGGATCAAATAGTTCAAGGGGGCATGATTTTCTGGATTTTTGGGAGAGCAGTTGGGAGAAATTTTTTACGGAAGAACAGAGAAAAGAAAGTGATGGAGTAGAGAGGGAAGAAATCTGGAGGAGGGGGTTAACTCCAGGGGGGGGAATTACACTCAGAAAAACAAGGAAGTTGCTATCGGGTTTATCGGCACGTGGGCTCAGGGGCAAGGAAACCCGTCGGTTTCCTAGGGCCAGCAGGTTCGCTGGTCGGCAGGGTGGATCATCCGAATTGGCATCAAGGCTCAGACAGGTTCAGACGAGGATTCAAGGACTATCTTCAGCTCGCTAAGGCTCAGTTATTTTTCGGTGACCCTCTCGTTATTGTATAAGTAAATGAAAATATGAAATCAGAGTAAATGTCATTTTACTGTTTTAAATTTAGGACTTAGTGCTCTTCCCGACAAGCAGAGCACTACAGAATGGTATCAGAGCCAAGGTTCCAAATATGGAACCAGAGGGATCGCAATTGATATGTTGGAATGAAAAAAAATATATATATATATACATAAATAATAAAATATATCATAACATCAGGCTCAACTACGCTCAAATGCGAAAACCCTTATACTTTAACTTTAGATATTGTTAACTCAGTAGTTTCAAAGAGCACTCCGGGAAAAAAAAAGAATATAATATATATATATATATATATATATATATATATATATAGAGAGAGAGAGAGAGAGAGAGAGAGAGAGAGAGAGAGAGAGAGAGAGAGAGAGAGAGAGAGAGATAGAGAGAAATTATTTTAAGCCATTAATATCCATAACACTGTTTCAAATTGAAACGCATCACTTTTTACTTGATGCTTCTCAAATCAACCTCACTGGCCACTGGCCAACATGATACATGGATACCCTTAGGCTTAGTGCTCTGCCCGGCAAGCAGAGCACTACAGAGTTTTGAGTTTTAAAAAAATAAAAAAAATATACTCAACAATAAGAACCTCTTACCGTTTTGAGTTTAAAAAAAAAAAAAAATTATACCTGTCTCTGCTAGTTGGTCATTTATCGGGTTCCAAACATAGACAAAAGTAGGGGAAAGGTCATGAATCTATTTCAAAAAAAGTAAAAAGGCCAAAAGCAGTCTATAACAAAAGAAAACATATCTCAATGGGTAGTGCTTATCAAGACAAAATCGCATATCTAATTGGCAAACTCTATCACGACAAATCGCATGTCTAACGGGCAAACTTTATCAAGATACAACGCTTAATTTAATGTGCAGTCTTTAGTACACATTGCAGTATTTACATCTATTTTCAATTTATTTAGACACATTACAGTGTTTATATCTATTTTCAAGTTAAAAAGACACCTCGTTGTCCTTGTATCTATTTCAAATCGTTAATACACATTGCAGTCTAAATATGCTTTAGGTATGGGTTTTTCCTCAAGCTTCAAATAATATGATTAATGGGGCATCTTACCTCTGGGTAGTATTTTGCAATGGCAGAGCAAAGGGGTTTGACAATCCCCACATTGATGTTGAAGAAATCATCACGGGTCATGCCAGGTTTTCGAGGAACACCAGCAGGAATGATCACGACATCTGCATTTCCAATGCTATACCAAGTTGCTCCTCTCCCATATACCCTGCGACTTCTGAGCAGTACTTTACAATCGCGGTGATATTTTTGTATGCCAAAAACGCAGTGACCTCTATCTCTACATGCAAATCATAGTCATCTTCTATATACCAAAATGCAGTGACCTCTATCTATACATGCAAATTGCAGTCATCTTCTATATGCATAACTCATTCTTAGGTTTGGTAGTAGAATTATTACTTTGCAGGACCCTAAGCAACTGCCATACATTAACGTAGAAGGAACATGCCAAAACAAACCACAATACATGTAAAAAGGGGCAAATCAGAGAACCACGCCGGGTGCTCCCATTGAGCTCAAGCATTTCTAGGAGATCGCTAAACTGAACAAGATAGGCCTACCAATCTATATCCACAGAGTTATATAAATAATAAAACTTATGTCAAGACATGCACCAAATTCTTGGATTTCTAATCCGGTGTGTGTTACCTCCAAACAAGGAGAACTGAAAACCCTAAGCCGAGCCTTTCTTGTAATGTTGGCACCATTCTCCTTATCAAAATTCCCAAAATCCTACTTCAATACCACGGGTAGTCTATCGACTCAGAACTTGAACTATTTCAATTTACCCTGAAAATTATTAGGTTTTCTGAAAGGCATATAGAGCGTCCAAGCTCAAATTCACGGCTATCTTTCATGCATGTAGTATTACCAGAGCGAACCGCCCAAGCCTCCTTCGCCCAAGAGCTCTCATCTTCTTTATATCCATCATTTCCTTCAAACACGCGGTTACTATTTGCAGAGCAAACCGTCCGAGCTTCCGTTCGCCATCTTCGTGTAGAGTTTGTAGTGGCCATAGCTGAAGAAAATTTTAATGTATTGGGAAAGATGGGGTAAAAGAAAAGCCAGGGGATTTGAGGATTTACAACGGCAGAAGTGGGATGGAATGTCATCAACTAGTTTTGACGAAGAGAATTAGAGAGGGAGTGAATGCAAACGGAAATTGCGGCCATGCCTCCAAAGCTTCTAATCAAACTGCTTCCTGGGACGAAGAACCTGTATCACTCTGCATCAGTTGACATGTTGTTCGGCAGAGCATGCCTTCCATACATGTTCAATAGTAACCCTGCTTCTGCCTTATTATTTCGAGATAAATAATTTAATGCCAGCGCACATAGATGCTGCTGGTAGCCTGGTACGTGTAATATGTAAAAC
Organism: Pseudotsuga menziesii; assembly: GCA_001517045.1. Taxonomy (NCBI): domain Eukaryota; kingdom Viridiplantae; phylum Streptophyta; class Pinopsida; order Pinales; family Pinaceae; genus Pseudotsuga; species Pseudotsuga menziesii. Next base: position 6,063 of record LPNX010433674.1, read on the forward strand.
AAAAATGTCCTCAGCCTCTTAATACAAATCTTTTCAGTTCCTTAAATAAATAAATAAATAAATAAATAAAAATAATAATATATTAATGTTATGTTTCCCCTACACTTGAGCTAATGACCAATACTCAAAATGAGGTATCATCAAGTTTTTAAACTGAAGTGGAGTGACTGATTTTTTATGATATATTTTAAATCAGATGACGTGAAAACACGTTGCTATATTTTGTAATTTATTTATTTTCTGAGTCAGATTATAGCTTTTTATAAATTGGCAATATAAATTATTGAGGATATATATTATTCACAATACCAAACTCCTTTCTAAAGCGATTACTAGCCATCAACCTGCTTATTGAGGCATAGCCAATTTTTGTATAAGAAGAGAGTTGTATTTTCTATCAACCTAGATGATAAAGTTTATAAGCATTGTTTATGCTTGATCCGTTGATATTGGGTAAACCATAAATATGATTATAATCTCTTTTTAGATTATGATCATTGATTGTTGAAGTTGATGGATGCATTTTCCCTTGCCAATATTGACAGTCTATGTGGCATAGTCACCAGACTCAGAATTGATTCTTCATACTCACTCACTTTCCAGTTCCTTAAAAAAAAAAAACTAGCTATCTCTTAAGTGCGCTTTAAATAATTAATTTATTATTAAATTAAAATTAGATGTTATAAGTGGTTTGTAATTTAATATTTAAATTAGATGCTATGTTCAATTAAGTTAAGATAAAAGTTCTCATTAAAATAGATGTTAGGGTAATTAAATGTAGTATTTAATGTGATTTTGCTTTAATCTAATATTAATTAGTTAGAAATAGCATTCAAATGTTAAATGTTGGGAATTGAATGTTAATTGTAAGCCTAACAATATAGATAACCTTAAAATTTAGATATGGTAACATTAGTTAGTCTATGTTATTGAAAATTCAAGTATTAAAATTAAGGCATTAACGATACTTCGACTGATAGTCGAAGAGGCGAGATGGATGTGAAATAAGAAAAACAAGACACTGTTGAGACTAGCATTATGAGCTGAATGTTAAGGCACAGATTAAACCCCAAGACAAAATTGTTTAATGAAAGCGACTATGCAAGTTTTACGCAAATATTGACAATTTGTCTCTATGCATAAATATAAGCATTGCATAACTAAATTTTATCTCTGCAATTATTAGTTTGAGACAATAATGGCATAATGTTGTTGAATATGCCAAGAATTATCATGGTTCAAACACGCAGAGGTCGAGGGCGAGGTCGAGGTCAACCTCCCTCGGCGCCACTACAGACCCCACCACCGACATCGCCAAGGACAACCTCCAGTCCTGAGATGGGGGTGATATTGAGATCCTTGAAAACCATCATGGCCACACTAAACAGGAAGTTGGAGAGGATATTAGAGGTAGAAACCACACAGGTGAGCCGAGAAAACTCTGAGAGGGCACAGGGCCCAAGGCAAGAACCGCTTTAGGATATTTCTAGAGAGCTGCAGAAGATCAAAATTCCTGAGTTCTCAGGAGGACGACCGGGTAAGCACGCCGAAGCGTGGCTCGAGGGTATGAAGAGGTGCTTCGCACTAAATGAGTATACCTCAAGTTCCAAGGCTAGAATGGCCATCTTCCAGCTAAAGGGCGATGCCCTAAATTAGTGGTCAGACCTCGAGAAACAATTGCATCTTACTCCTTTGTCTGTTTGATGGGAATTATTCGAGGAGAGGTTGAACATGAAGTATCTTCCGACTTATTATAGGGAACAACAGGCAGGTTCCTTTCATGCTTTGGTACATGGAAACATGACAGTGGAAGAGTATGAAGCTAGATTCATGGAACTAGTAAAGTATGTTCCATACTTGGACTCGGATGATCGACAGGTGGAGCGATTTGTGTATGGACTCAACTACAAGATCTGGGCCGCAGTATGGATGTGGAAGCCATATTCAGTTGCCATGGCAGTTGAGTATGCTTGCTATGCTAAGGATATGTCAGATAAAAGGGAGGAAGCAAGTTGATAGGATCCAATCAGTATGTCACAGGGAAGGCCCCACGACCATACTTCAGAGGAGGACAATCCAGACCTCCCCCTTATGGTAACAGGTTCACCCCGAGAGGTAACACTTCAGTTAACTCAGTATCACAGGCTTCGTCAATAAACCATGGGAACCGAGGACGAACACAAGGAAATTCCTATAGAGGATCGGGAGGTTTTAGAGGATCTCAGGGGAGAACACATCTCAGAGGACTCCTCCCAAAAACATGCAAGCACCACCTAATGTGTCTTGTTGGGGATGTGGAGGTCCTCATTTTCAGTGGGATTGTCCTAAAGGGCAGACCAGCAGCAGGCAGCAGGAACGAAAAGCATCCATGAGCAATTCTGATAACACTCATCGGATTCATGCAGCTATTCACAACCACAAGGTAGAACATCAGTCCACCGTAGTAGAATCCACTTGTAAAGTAAACAATGTCAAACTTAAAATTTTATTTGATCTTGGTGCAACAGATAGTTTTATTTCACCATATGCATTAGATAAATGTGGGTTGGTAGCCTGCAAGCACGATGATTTTGAATCGGATGAGATGGCTTTAGGGGTTAAATAGGTAGTAGGTCTTAAGGTAAGGGGGTGTCAAGTTAACTTAGGAGTATGCACCACTAAGTTGGATGCTTATGTCACCAATTTGGGAACCTATGACCTCATTGTCGGCATGGATTGGTTAGAGGGCCATAGAGATTTCATGGATTGCTATGCGAATAAAGTCTTGTGCCTTGATGATGAGGGTCGAGCTATTCAAATCCAAGGTCGAAAGAGGAAAATATCCCTCCGTTTCATCTCCGCAATGAAAGCTAAAAGGTGTTTAAGAGAAGGATGTCAGTTGTTTGTAGTTGAGATGGTGAGCGATAGTAAAGGACCTTCCTTGACTTCTTACCCAGTATTATCTGAGTTCAAGGATGTCTTTCCAGAAGAACTTCCACAACTACCTCCAGAGCGAGAGCTTGATTTCACGATCGAACTGAAACCTGGTGCAAATCCGATCTCAAAGACTCCTTATAGAATGACAACCCCTGAGCTTCGAGAGTTACAGATCCAGTTAAAAGAGTTGCTAGACTTGGGACTAATCAGACCTAGCATCTCACCATGGGGAGCACCAGTGATCTTTGTTAAGAAGAAGGATGGATCTTTGCGACTGTGCATAGATTATAGGGATTTGAACAAAGCCACAGTGAAGAACAGGTATCCTATACCAAGAATTGATGACCTATTTGATCAGATGAAAGGTGCATCAGTCTTCTGTAAGATTGATTTGCGGTCGGGGTATCACCAGCTCAGGATTAAAGAAAATGACATTTCTAAGACTGCTTTTCGAACTCGATTTGGGCATTATGAGTTCGTAGTAGTACCATTTGGTTTGACCAATGCTCCAGCAGTATTCATGAGCCTCATGAATAGTGTCTTTCGGAATTACTTGGACCACTTTGTTCAGGTATTCTTAGATGACATTCTTATATATTCTAAGGACGAGAAGGAGCACGAGGAGCACTTGTGGTTAGTCTTAACTTGCTTAAGGGAACATAAACTATTTGGTAAATTGTCAAAGTGTTCCTTCTTCCAAAAGGAGATTCACTACTTAGGGCATATCATCTCAAGAGAAGGGATCTCAGTGGACCCAGAGAAGGTGAAGGCCATCGAGGATTGGCCAATCCCAAATAATGCGCATGAGGTGTGTAGCTTCATGGGATTAGCAGGGTATTACCGAAGGTTTGTGGAAGGATTCTCCAATATTGCAAAACCCATCACCACCTTGCAGCGAAAGGGAATCCGATATGAGTGGACCAATGAATGTGATGCCGCTTTGCTGAATTAAAGAGATTGTTGACGAGTGCACCAATCTTACATGTACCTGACATGGATAAAGACTTCATGGTATGTACTGATGCCTCGAAGCAAGGGTTAGGAGCAGTTCTAATGCAAGAAGGTGGGGTAATAGCTTATGCATCTCGTAAGTTGAAGCCTCATGAGGAGCAATATGCCACCCATGATCTGGAATTGGCAGCAGTAATGCTGGCACTAAAATTATGGAGACACTACCTGGTTGGCAGAAGTTTCACACTTAAAACAGATCATCAGAGTTTGCAGTATATTTTTACACAAAGGGATCTAAATGCTAGGCAGCGACGATGGAGTGAGTTCATGAGTGAGTATGAATTTGGTATCTCCTATATCAAAGGAAAGGAGAATGTGGTGGCAGACGCTCTAATCTGAAGGCCGAGGATTTTCTCCTTAATCCCCTTGAGAGTGGATTTGAAGGAGAAAGTGCTTGAACAACTCTTGGGAGATGGTTGGTATATCAAGGTAACCTCAGATATTCAGAGTGGGAAGAAGTGTGAGTCGAAGTATTATGGATACCATATTGAGGAAGATGGGTTACTGCTGTACCAAGGGAGGATGTATATTCCTAAAGAAGGTGATCTCAGGGAAGCAATCCTTAGAGAGGCCCATAGGGCACATTATTGTGCGCACCCTGGAGTGAAGAAGATGTATGCAGACATGAAGAAGCTCTTCTTCTGGGCCGGTATGAAGAGCAATATAGTGGATTTTGTTTCAAAATTCCTAGAATGTCAACAAGTCAAGGAAGATCATCGACACCCAACCGGTCTCTTACAGCCTCATGATATTCCTGAGACTAAATGGGAAGTCATTTCCATGGAATTCGTTGTGGGATTGCCCCTCACATCCTCGAGACATAATGCTATACTTGTGGTGGTCGACAAACTGACCAAGAGTTCCCACTTCATTCCAGTGAGAGACACTTATGATGTGACGGATGTAGCAAGGGTATTCATAAATGAAATTGTACACCTTCATGGAGTTCCAAAGAAGATAATTTCTAACCGAGACCCTAAGTTTACCTACAAATTTTGGACAAGCATGCAGTCAGTATTAGGGACCCAGCTGAACTTAAGCTCAGCTTATCATCCCGAGACATATGGGCAAACAGAGATGGTGAATCAGGTGATGGAGGACATGCTTAGGATGTATGTTATGGATCAGCAGACACAGTGCGAGAAATATCTTCCTCTAGTAGAGTTTGCATATAACAACAGTCATCACAGCTCCATTGGTATGCCTCCATACCAGGCATTGTATGGGAGACCTTGCAGGACTCCGCTCAGTTGGGACAGGTTGGAGGATCATGTTTTAATCAGGCTTGAGTTGCTTCAGGAGATGGAAGAGCAAGTGGTACAGATCAGGAAGCGGCTTAAAGAAGCACAGGATAGACAAAAGAGTTATGCTGATGCACACAGAACTGATAGAAGTTATGAGGTAGGGGATCTCGTATTTATACGCATCCGACTGAATAAAAGTACCATTTGGTTTGGAAAGGGGACCAAGTTGTCACCTCGCTTTATAGGGCCATTCGAGATTCTTGAAAGAATCGGACCAATAGCTTATCGTCTTCCACTTCCACCCCACTTGTATAGGACTCATAATGTATTTCATGTTTCAATGTTGCGACATTACATAGCCGATGAGTCTCAGAAGATTCATTGGAAGGACTTGCAGGTCTCGGACGAGGGAACCTTCACGGCCGAACCATTACATATACTGGATCATAGAGTTCGACAGCTCCGTAGTCGACACATGGACCAAGTTAAGGTCCAGTGGGACAAGTATAGCCCAGGATCTGCTACCTGGGAGGACACAGAGACTATGCATCGATATTTTCCCTAACTATTTTGACCATAACTTCAGGACGAGGTTTCCTCAAGGGTGGGTGTATGTAATGCCCCATATTTTGACTCCAGCATATTTATCACTCAGACTTATTACAGTGTATTTACTTATTATCTGTGGACTCAACTATACTTGATAAACTATATTTTGGCATGTTATATGTGATTATTTACTGATGTTATGATGTTATCAGGATTATGCTCTAATTATGATATTATGATGTTATCATGCTTATATTATGCTTTGGTCATGAGGTTACGACGATTAACATGCCTATGTAGATGCTTTGATTATGACGTTATGATGATTATCATTTATATGAAATTATTGTGTTTATGTGATTATCATACAGTAGTCATCATCCGATTCATTTATTTCATAACAAAAACATATAGTTCATTGTAATCCTTGGTATGATGGGATATGTATGATGTGGTACATGGGCATCCATCCATGATGCGATTTATTTTGTGATTTTATGTGATGAAAGGAAGTAATGTTGATAATATGGACCAACTATTGATTCAATATTGTTATGAATGCATGTTTGCATAGTGCTAACTTGCAGGGTACAGGGGCTATGTGATAGCCAAGTTTGTGATGCAAAGTATGACTCAATACATATCTTGAAGAAGAGCCTTAATTGCCAAGTGATGGTACGATGACACGTACCAATAAACTCGATATGTTTGATGAGTATGTACCCAGTATGTTGAGAGGGATGGATGCATTTCCCACCCTATGACACTTTGATACCCGAGCTCGTGGGAGGGAAGTGCTGAGACACGCTCCCCAAGTTATTGTGATGACGATGGTCGGATTCCTGCTAGGAGAGGCTAGGTCTTCTAGATAGCCGATGCTACCACTCTCAGGTTCTGTGTGGGAAGGTCAGTACAGCTGGCATCCACTTTGTACTAGCAGAGGAAGGATAGGGAGGATGCGGACGTAGGTTAGGACGGGTGGACATATTAGTTATTATTGTTGAATGTTGGACATTTATGATACCAGATTAGTGATGGTAGGTACCAATATTAATTGACTAATTAATAAGAACATAACTGTTAAATAACTCTGAATGTCAAAAGAAATCATATTATATCGGTATATTGGTCTTGTTGCGTGAAATATTATTTGTATCAGCTAGAATTTAGGGGTTTTGTTATAGTACATGTGCATCCTGTGCATGTACTAGCCATGCATGCACACCTCACACATGCATGCTAGTATGAAATATTAATTGAAAAACATTGAATAGTTGGATGGGTTAACTAAGTAATTGTGAATTATTTTAAACCTGTAAATGTACCTTATTTATTAAGAAACAATGCGCGAGGGGACTTAACAATAAACATAAACATGTCGATGTTATCATTTCAATCAATTAATAATGATACTACAATTAATTAATTATTGGTTAATAATATTAATTATTATTTTACTTCTGTTATTATTATCTATTATTATTATTGCATATTATTAATTTTTATTATTAAGTACTTATTATTTAGTTATTAATAAATAATAATTAACAATACTATTATTACCATTAATTTTACCATTCAGTATAAAACTTAAACAAACAATATTGGTAAAATTTTATGACAATTGGTTAGGTTTTAAATGTAACACGTACAATTCAATAGGATAAACATTTTAGTAATTTCCACCATCTCATCGAGGGCGGGGAATATGTACAATTCAAGAAAATTTATTAATACATAACAAATGTAAAAAAAAATCTGAACTGGACTGCCCAAGATAGAATTAAATAAATTAATTTAATTATGAAGGAGGTGGTGGAAGAAAGGAGGGGAAGGTGGTATAAGGAGGAGGATCAAATAGTTCAAGGGGGCATGATTTTCTGGATTTTTGGAAGAGCAGTCGGGAGAAATTTTTTACGGAAGAACAGAGAAAAGAAAGTGATGGAGTAGAGAGGGAAGAAAACTGTAGGAGGGGGTTAACTCTAGGGGGGGGGGATTACACTCAGAAAAACAAGGAAGTTTCTATCGGGTTTATCATCACATGGGTTCGGGGGCTAGGAAACCCGTCGGTTTCCCAGGGCCAGCAGGTTTGCTAGTCGGCAGGGTGGATCATCCGAATTGGCGTCAAGGCTCGGACAGGTTCAGACGAGGATTCAAGGACTATCTTCAGCTCGCTAAGGCTCAGGTATTTTTCGGTGACCCTCTCGTTATTGTATAAGTAAATGAAAATTTGAAATCAGAGTAAATGTCATTTTACTGTTTTAAATTTAGGACTTAGTGCTCTGCCCGACAAGCAGAGCACTACAACGTGTACTAAGATTCCGAGTTAGAGAACAATCATCACATTGTCTCATAAATGTCCCCCTTGCAAATTAATCATAAAAATGAAAACTCCTAAACAAACATTATGAATCTATCAAATAATTTTAACAAAAATACAATCAAAACAATTCCTCTAATTTTATTCCTTCCAAATTTAAATGTAAAATTTCAATTCAAACTTGTAATAAATTTCTTTGAAATATAACAAATTCATTTTATAGGGTGTTCTCAAAATTTTAGTGTAATATTTCTATATTCTTTTCTCCAAAATCTTTTTTATATACTCCATTATGAACTATAGTAGCCATTCTTCTTTTATTCCTTCCAAATTTAAATGTGAAATTTCAATTCAAATTTGTAATAATTTTTTTTGAAATATAACAAATTCATTTTATAGGATGTCCTTAGTGTAATATATTTCTATATTTTTTTCTCCAATTTTTTTTTTATATACTAAATTATGAACTATATTAACCATTCTTTTTTAATATCTACTTGAAGATTCAGTAATCTGTACATCCATAATAACTCCCTAATTCTTGGAGGTATCCCCACCCCAATTCAAGGCCCTTTTCCACTAGTAAATTTATCATATCGATATGTGACCTTTCATTAGTCAATTTCCCCCACTTGCCACATTGGTCATGCTCGAAAGGGATAAAGGGGGTTATTGTAGTGATGTCTTTTAGTATATCTTGTTATGAGCGCCAATAGATTGAAGTGGCTTTGGTAATCAAAGAGCAGATATAACATATAATAAAGATATGGATAGACATCGTTAGAGAAAGTGAGTGTTATTTCTTTTATTTAGTAGCTTACTACAACAATACGGAGAAACCTTAGTCCTCGAACTATACCCTTGACCCTATACCCTCAAATTTGACCTCGAACTTGAACTCTTACTTTCTTTCCCTCGATCTCGATCTCGAAACTAACCTATAAAAAAACACATCCATCCATCATCATTGTTGGGGATTGAATCACAGCCGGGGAAGAAAGAAAGCAGCGCATAGTTAGTTGGGGCTTTCATGGCCTTTGTTTTGATTCATAGTTGATCTTCAATATGTAATACACTAGTCAAGAAAAACCCGGTGGCAAAAGGATAGGATTTACATCATTCATTTCCAGGATCATCATTCCTTAGGGATATAATCCCGTCTCATATATAATACTTAATATGTTCCTTGAGACCTACGTTCTTAAATTCTATAATACATGCATTTAGATTTACCATTATGCCATGTTCTTACATTTAGATTTACGGGGAGGTTCATACAGGTTAAAAAATTTAATTCTAATTTATGCCATGTTCTTACATTTAGATTTACGGGCATTGTGAATTGAACTTATGCCATGTTCTTAAATTTTAATTTACCAGTCATCAGCTCAGCATACTTTGTCATGAACGTATCAACCAACCATGTTTACGCAATTTAATTTACTAGTATGTAAGGCTATAAATTTGCCACAAGAAGATAAGCTATTTGGGAAAGAAAATAAAAACAAGAAACCCAAAGAAAGTACTTAGAGTTTGAAAATTTAGTACCTTTTCTGCTCGGAGATGAAGTTGGCTTAGGATACCACCTGCTGAGCTTCAGATCAATATAGGAAACCGTCCAGCCCTCCCTCTAGTCTCAGCGTGCTGAACTCAACACATAGAACAGGGCTGCAATTCAGAGTCTAAACACTGCTGAGCGGGAGAACACTGCTTTTCGCCAAAGCAACCTTTAACGATGATATAGCCTTGTGATTGCTCACACTGGTTTATCAAAGAGATGATTAGAAATGTGAGCTCAAATCCGGCTCATCTCAGCATGTATTCTCTAGCTACAGATGGTGCACCCTAATAGATCACACAGCCTATAATAAAAGATGGTATAAAACATAAACGTATGAATGTAGTTCCTGAAGCGACTTAGGACTCAGATGCAAGGGCACCAGATACAAATGGGAAGGAGGGGAAATATATTAATGGTGAGCTGACGTTGTCTGATCAACCGATCTGGGCGGATCTAAGTCTACGCTTGCAGGGTGGTGAGCTTATGTCATCTAATCATCCGATCTGGGCGGATCTAAGTTGGCGCCTGCAGGGTTCCAGTCGAGAAGGTATGTCACCCAGCCGAGAAGGTAAGTCATCGAGAAAGGACGTTTCCTAGAGATCGCAGGTGCTGGAGCTCCATGATGCTATGGATGGGCTCATAGAGATCCATGAGCTGACAGAGTCATTTAAGATAGCCTCCGCACATGAAGGGCAAAAGCGCGCTCTTAGCCCAAGTGAGCGCAATCATGACGGCCTCGGAGAAAATTGTGGTGCAACCTGGGCTTGGCCTTAGCCCTCTGACAAAGCGTCCTTGTATGGTGTACGAATCAGTCTTTTCACCCATTTTGCCAAGCTGCGGTCACATACAAATTAATAGCAATATGCCAGCTACTCAGGTAAATTGGAAATCTGAATTTGAATGAATTAGCGGCATCATGAAAATTGAACTGAGTTGGATGAAAATCTAAATTTGGATGGGTTCCCGGAATTATGAATTAGCGGCAGTTTTTAAAACTCTGAAAACTTTGATAAGGCAAGCTTACTGGATAATTAATTACAGATTAACATAGCTCAGGTAAATTTACCCAACCATGTGCGCCAAAGGAGCATCTGGGTGTCAATGAAGCCATTGGTAGCTCAACCCGAGGGCCCCTCTTCACCTCATGTGCGGAGGCTAAGACTCTGCAGCTCAATCGTTAGCTCTTGCCCTGCACGATACAGTGATCTCTGACAACTATGCTCTCTGCGCGATACACTGATCCTGACAACTCTGCTCTCTGCACGATACACTGATCCTGACAACTCTGCTCTCTGCACGATACACTGACAATTCTGCCATCTCTGACAACACCTTAGCTGTGACCTTGCATGCACATGAAATCATTGTCACAATATACGTGTTAACTGCCACCTTGCATGTCCTCCAAGTGATTATCTAGAGTGCCATGAGCCAGTATGAGGTTATAAAGTAGCATGAGCAATAACCATTTCGACCATTGCCATGGCCGTTCCCTTGCTGCAATTCCATGATCCATTGGATTCACTCATGCCTATGAAGAAAAAATCTGCGTATGGATCTGGAGTTCGATCTGGACAAAGTAGGATTTCTCTAACATGCTTTCGATCAAGCTCTGTTTCCATTCTTGCCTCTGGCGCTGGGTAATTCCTTGTCTATGTTTTATTCTCTTTCCACTTGATCTCTTGTTCAACTACCATTCTTTTCTCTATCAAATTATGAAAGCTGATTAAGACTTATTTGAGATCAGAGTAATTCTATTAAAGCTTACATTATACTTGCAAGCTTAGATTATACTTCCAAGCACAGGGATCATGAGTTCCGTTACAATCAATCGAATGCCCCCAAAACGAATGGAAACCATTAATTCAATATTTACGGCATGATTTTTTCTCTTTTTAAACTTATTGTTACCACCCAGCTTCCTTCAAGTACTAAGTTATTATGTTCTCACTAACAACAACAACAGAAAGATGATTTTTTGATTTTATTTTTGCAGGCTCTTGTTTAAGTTTCAGCAGAGAATTAGCGATTGACCAAGGGTGATCAAGACGGATGCAAAACACCCAAGTATGACTAGCACAAGATACCCAAATAGACTTGTCTTGTAGTGTGTATTTGCAACTGAAACAAATAGACTTGTCCCGCAATATGCATTTGTAATTAATGTTTTTGAAATTTAAAAGGAATATATGATTTTGATTAAGGAGACATAATTTTTCTTGGCCTTTTCAGATTGTCACTATATTTTACAAGCCATTATCGTGGCAGAACACCACCACAAACATAATATCTTCATTGGTACATTCTTCAGTTATATATATAATGACAGAGATATATTTCGATTGGGTTTTAATGATATTATCGATGGAACACAATTAAAAATTCATAACCGTTAGTTTTATAAATTGCGATGTTGATTAAAAAAATATCTTTATAAATTTGTCCTAATAATATAGGTTCCACGGAAATGTTGGCTTATTCCGATGTTGATATGCAGTACTCTTGTGAGAGATATTACCATGCGCTTAAGGTATGGTGGTGTTTGGTATAAGATACCCATGTTATATATAGCATCTGCACACAATGAAATATTTTTCTAAAAAAAACTCTCCACTACTCATGTTCACTGTAAAGGCAATTGTTTCAAGGGATTTATACGCATTAAGTTCACATTATACCCATTAAGTTCCGGAATTGTTGCAACATGCACTAAGAAAAAAGATTAAAAAAATATGGATGATTCGATGATCCGATATTGGAACAACATGCATTTTTGTTTATATTTTTTTATATTAGAATTTATCGTGTGCAGGTTGTTATTGAGAATAAGGGTTTTTCTCACCTCCTTTATTTTCTCACACTGAACAGACAAAGAAAACCATAAAAAAAATATACATTTTGGACTATCTCCGCTGTGTTGTGACACTTTTGGTTTTGTAACCGCAACTTCAAATAGAATCGTGCCTTGGCTCTCTGATAGCCTCTCTTCACGGTGGTCAACAATGCACTTCTTATTCAAAACTGGTGTCATTGGTTATGGGATTGGATGGATAAATGAAAAACATTCGTACCCATAATACATTTCGAAAGCGTACCCTGCACGCAACATAGTAATAATCTGTGAATGGTTATCAATATTTCGTTAAGACAATATCAATCATAAAGTCAAGTTTCAATCTTTTGTTAATTCAAAATTGATATAATGCAACGTGAGTCCACATCGTGACACAAGTATTTAAAATTGAAATATAGTAATTTCGTAATCATATGTTAACTTGTTCAATTTTGTTGGCACTCGTTTTTACTCGGTTACCTTCCTTTAATGTTGCCCTATACTTTTATATTTAAATGAATTTAAATGACTTGCATTTCATTTTCTTCTCCTGTGATCATGCTTTCATCCCAAATTTTCCTACCTTTGAAACATAAAGGCATGTAAGCTTTTTTTTTTCTTTGCTTCTTATAAAAAAAAATTACAAATTGAGAACATAAAGCCATGTAAGTTCATATATTTTTTTCTTTACGGCCTTTCATACTTAATTCACAAAGTAAAGATCGCAGCACACAAAAGTATTTAAATTTTTAATGAAGGCGACTTACACTCTTTTTTATACCTAACACAAATAAATAAATGGTACTCTACCAAAAATCTTTAGTGCAGGAAAACTTAAGATTTTAACATCTTTGTGTTGATATAGAGTATGGTGTTCCCAACTGTAAAGGTTTTAGTAATAACAATAATAAGAAACCAAAACTGATATCTAAGATAGGCATTAAATAAATTCAAACTAAATAAGTGTTTAAGAATAATATAGACAAATAAATTAACAAAAAAAACTTAGTTTTTTATTAATTTTTATTAAAAATTAATATCTTTTATTTAAGATAGAAACTAGATACAAAACTTTTTCCCCAAACTTTTCTTTTCTTTTTCAGAGTAACAAAATCTATACATAGCTTATATAAAAGATAATACTAAAATTGGGATGCGAAGTAACTATGATATTTGTGTGTGGGCTATAAAAGATAATATTAAAATTGGGATGTGAAGTAACTATGATATTTGTGCATGGGATTTAAAGCGAGATTATGTTGATTTTTTTTTGCTATCGAGCTTTAGCTTTAGCACGGGGTGGATCTATTTTTTCCAATAGTTTGTTTAAAATTGGGATGTGAAGTAACTATGATATTTGTGCGTAGGATTTAAAGCGATATTATGTTGATTTTTTTTTCTATCGAGCTTTAGCTTTAGCACGGGATGGATCTATTTTTTCCAATAGTTTGTTTAGTGAAATCGTGAAAACTTTTCTAATTTATATTAATTTACAAATTAATAGCAGGGAATATGCAGCTTTGCTGCTCATCTACCTTGTTTAATAGATATGTTTAATAAATGTTTAATAGATATGTTTAATAAATATGGCCTTCAAAACATTAAGTAACAATCTATTTGAATAATAAGGGAATTAGGGTTGGACCATAACCCACTCTCCCATTTACAAAGCATCTTTTTCCTTGTTGGATTACCTGGGTAGGAAGATAAGAAAGGACAAGTAAAGATGGGAAAAGATCAAGAGACATAGGCGTGAAAGATACTTTTCGTTAAGAATTTACATATATAAATACAATATGGAGTGACTCTTCACATTTTTTCAAGGTGACTCTTCACATATCTTCAATATCTCTGAACCCAAAGAATTAGGTTTTCAACACCCCCCCCCCACCTAATTCAAAGGGGTATAAGTGAGTCCAAGTAGAGATCTAAAAACTGGAAGTGGAGAGTTGAAAAATAATGAACATTTCTTACTTGACATCTTGATAATTTTCCAAGTAATTTAGCTAGAACATGGTGTCTTCTACTAGTAGAAGGTTCTCTATAAATTTGGTGGTTTAGGGATGACTACAAATCAAAATCTAGTAAAAGATGATATATTCTACTAAATGGTGGTTTAAGGAGGACTCCAAATTCTAAAACTTGGTGTTAAATCTATTTCTAGCTTAGTGGTTCCCTATGGAACTTGCCTCTAACTCAGATTATGGCTTAGCAGTTCCCTCTTGAACTTGGCTCTAAGGCTTAGTGATTCCCTCTGGAAAATGGTGGTTTAAGGATCACCACAAACTAATGTCTAGTATAATTTATAAGTCTTATGCTAAATGGTAGTTTAAGGAATACCACAAACCAAATCATGCTCTATGGATCATGGCTATATATATGTCTTCTGGATACAACTCCAACTCTCGTAGTGGCTTTAGATTGAGGATTTGGCTATTGGATTTAGTCCTAAATGTGGCTCATGATCACATGTTCTCCATATGATTGACAGGGATATGAAACTTGAATCTTGAATCTCAATCCATGACAATCCCCCCTATTAGGTACAATGTGAGAAGAATGAAGACTTTCTACTCCAAGTTGCATCAAAACTTGGGACTGAATTCTTTAGTATGATTGATGTTTTTTTTGGTTGTTAATGATTATCTCTAAGAATGCATCCAACCATAGTGAATCTTCAATCTTCTAGGTTTCTTTCATTTTGAACATCTATCTAAAGAATGATTATGCTTCCCATAATGCTGCAAGGATGGACATAGAAACACTGATCCTCCATGTGGCCAATTTGATGATAATGTTTGTTGATTTTTTTTATAGATTTTATCTTTTTTGATTTAAGTGCATAATTACCGAGTACTTGAAATCAATGAACCATTCATACACATAATCATTCACACCTAACACAACATGTACCCTGGGGAAAACCCTCAAAACAATGAGAATGAAAAACCCCATCAAATATCCTCAATACAATAATTGTAGATAGAAGAGAGAGTCTTTTACATTTGCATATTGCTTTCGACACCCCAGTTGGAAAATAAGATAGAATTCAAACACCCTAGGTGTAAACAATAAACAATAGAGAAGAGAGAAGGGTTGGATGATCCAAATGTATTCCCAACACACAATGTAACTTGCAAATGTGGTCTCATGCAATAGGAAGTGAATAAATACATGGGTGAAAGAAGTCTCATGCAGAAAATAGTGAATGCCTACATGTGGAATTTATTTTGCACCTTGAACTCATCAATACCACACAACACAATTGTGCAGTGCCTTTCATCTTGGACATTAAATCCATTCTCTACTGACTTCAACATGAACTCACTATACCACTAGGAGCTAGACCACTTAGCTAGGATGGTAACTCAAGTTTCATCATGCAAGTGTTGTAACTCAAGTGTCGTAACTTATGTGTCATCTTTTAGTTTAACTAAAGTGTCATCATGCAAAACACTTTTAGTTAAATCAATCTTCTTTATTAACACTTCAATTAATTCTCTTAACTGGAAACATGCTTGATTGATTGACTGAAGTGATGAATTTTAGTTCTCCTTAATTAGCTTAAGTACTCATTGTTAATATCAGGGGTGGCAGGAGCGGGGGGTATACTTTTGGATCCCAGAGGACATGTAGAACAAACCTTTGCGTGGGGTCTAGGTACCAGAACTAACAATGAAGCTGAGTGGCTGGCTCTTCTCCAGGGTCTTCATCTTCTAAACACTAAAAAGCTTCGAAAGGTTTTGATATTCGGAGATTCTAGGCATGTCATCTACAAATTGATCAATGGATACCCTTCTGGAGCAGTCAAATGTCGCCGTCTGTTTGAAAAAGCTAAGCTTCTCATGCCTAAATCCTATGAGGCTTTCCACATCCTTCGGCACAACAATAATGCAGCGGACAGTTTGGCTAATGTGGGCGCCGCTCTCCCACAAGGTCATTACAGTCAGGACGAAAACCATCCTATCCTCAAATTAATTCCTTAAATGTGGTGTTGGAAGCCCCCTCTCCGACCTCTCTTTGTGCGGAATACCACAGTGAAGTTCTTAAGCCTCCTCCAATCTTTTGGAAGCCATAAAGGCCCCCTTCCTTCTCCTCCTCTACTCTTCTTCACTCCCCCTTCCTTAACTTATTTCCCTTATCCCTCCTTCCTCATTTCCCTAAGACCCCTTCTCTTTTCCTATACCCTCCCTCCTCCCCTCTACCCCTCTCCCCACATCACTTCCATTCAGTTGGCCTCCACTCCTCCCAGCTTCTCGATGGATCCAAGCATTTACTAAGCTATCCTGCTAGCTCTCCACCCTCTGCCGCGTGGTCTAGTTCTTGCCCTCTCTATATCTTGATCCCAGCAGTCTTTATGACCATCCAGCCCTTGGTTAATTTCTATCCTCCTTCACACGCTCGTTATCACCTCGTCCATTATTCTATGCCGTCCCCCTACAACGACATGCTTATTTCCTTTGCTCCAGACCTTGGCTCTGGTTCTCCTGAAGCTGTGCGAATTCTCCTGAATGTAGTAGCAGGTGTTGAAGGAGGGAGGCTGCTGGGCATCCCGTGGCAAGCTCTCCCTCTCACCCGTTCCTTTGTGAAGGAGAGGCATGCTCTTGTAGCCTTCTCCAATTTCCATTGCAGTCTCCCCTCCGCAATTGGGTCCTCAGGCCTCGGCTCTGGAACAAATCTTACGCATTCTGGTAGTTTGAGACGAAGTTCGGTCTTGGGTTGTCATTGCACTAGGTGGCAGGAAGGTGCTGTGGGTACTTTGGTATGTATAGAAAGGCACGGGGGTTCTGTGTTGCAGTAGGAGCTCACAGTGCTCAGTCATTTTCTTAGTGCTCCCTCAGTTGAGAATCAGGACTGTGTCCCCGCTGCTCGTTCCTTGCATAGTCAATTTGCTTGCATTGAGATCTTTGCTGAAGCTGGAAGAATGTCACATGATGATGAAAGCACATGAATAATGGATATCAAGAAGAACCTGCGGTGTCTGTATGAAATGACAACAATTGGAGTCATGGATAACAAAGAAATAGCGCAGGAAATCAAAAGCATGGGAGAAACGGTGAGCTACACCTCTTTGCAGATCAGTAACCACGACGCTTGGATTGATGATAATGAAAGTAACCTTCGAGAGATCATGGGCAAAGTTGACAGGATTCAGGAAGATCTTGAGCGTCTGATTACCATGAATCAGGGAAGCAGGGTGAATGGAGCAACTGCAGAAGCTGAGCACCCAATGGAGGAAGAGTCTGTAGTGCAGCCCATGAATTTTAGAGGCAACCCTTAATCTGTTTTCTTTTCTTATGGTTAAATGTTCTACTGTCTTTTATTATGTAATCAGTTTATAAGGGTATATACTACCTGAGACATTCGCTATTTTGGAAAAACTATGTGTGTAGTTTTTTGGAAAACTCCTAGGATAAACCTTCTGTGCAGCAATTTTGATCTGCAGGAATACTTTGTCTTGCCAATGCTATAATGAATGGTTTTGCACAGCCTGTTTTATAAAATCCTTTTTTAGTTTTTGTTAAAAAAAAAAGTACTCATTGTTAATATCACTTGAGTTTCACTAATGGAGTTCTCCGTAATTAATTGAAGTCATTCTTATGATCAATTCAAATTCTCTTTTTTCTCTATGTAAATTATGTTTATCTCTTATCTTATCTGCATGGTCCATATGTTCTAACTTTAATATTTCTATCATATCAAATTATTCTAAGGATATTTGTCTAATGTTATGATCATACATTATTACTATCATTCCAAGTGGTCATATGCTAAAGTAATTCACTCTAGAGGTGGCCAGTCTCTAGAGAAGACTTAATAGATCATCCATCTCAAGTGATCATGGTTATAATACATCACACAACATTAATTCTTTGACATGCAAAGCATCATTTCTACACATGAGGATCTGACTTGACACACAAGTACTTAGTCTTGTCCAACATGATTGTACAACATCATCACTTTGACATACAAAAGCATTCACCTCAACACAAGATGATTAACCTTTACACATACGGATGAGTCATTCTTGAGTCCGACTCAAGAATATACTCCAAGTTTCCTAAGTCCATATCAAGCTCCCTACCTCAACACATGGCCGAATCCTGACACACAATATTGGATTGGAGAATGACTCATGATGTTGTAACTTTAACAATTTTGACATTGATGTTGAACAAGTGAGGTTGAATCCTCTTGAAAGAATCCAAAACTATGAAACTGGATTGGTATTCCATAATCCAGAATATGGAAGGTCACTTCCTTATCATATCCAACAAATGTTTTTTGTTCTTGTTGTTCCTGAGTTCTTCCCAAGGTCTAATGATGGGCTTGGAATTATATTGAACACTATCATGGTTTCTTCATTGAGTTGGTCATCTATTGACACATGGTAGGAATCATTGTCAAACTAAAAAACAAGGTTATTATGAACAAGTGTTAGTTTAGAATGTTGATCAATTCAAAGTATTTCATCATGTTGAAGATATGATTGAATTTCGATGAATTCTACTTGTTCTTGTGAAACTTGCAAACAAGTTACAATAGATTGGAGAGTTGCATTGTTGATAGTGATTGTATCATCAATAGTGGTGAGAATTAGTGTACTTAGTAACTCCAACAACTCTTCACTTTGTGCCATTTTCAAATACTAAATGAGACCTTAGAGAGCTTCTTGCAACTATTCCCTATAACAACAAGAATCAATAATTTGAGAAGCCAACTTTGAAAATGTAGCTTGTCTATTTCAACTGAGAATGAACCGACTTACAATTCAACGTATTTCAACTTAAAAACTATTGCAAGTACATTTGAACTTACAAAATTTGATTGGGCCTAGTTTACACTCTGTAACTAATCCCAATCAATTTGTAAGAAAATGGACCTACACATTTGAGTATAGTATAGTGACCATAAAATTTAGGAGCTAACTTATGGTGTCTATTCTCTTTGAGTGAGGTTTTCTTATAGGGTTGAATATGCAAGAACACCTAATCTCCTTTGTCAAAATGGTGTTTGGAGTCATCATATTTATCAACTTACTTATTCATGTGATTTTGAGCTAGACCAAATTATTCTTAAGGGTATGAAGCATGTTAGCACAAGTTCTTAGGGTGTTTTCCACCTTTTGAACCTTAGAGATGTATGGAAGGTATGAGGTCATTGAAGGGGGAGGATTCCCATAATATTCCTCAAAGGGGGTTATTTTTGTAGCACCATAATAGGTAGCATTGTACCAACATTCAATAAAGGACTAACACTAGACCCATTTAAATTCCCATTCCAAATAAGAAAAGGTAAATAATATTTCAAACATTGTTTATTGTACTACCATCTAGACATTGGTTTTGGAATCATATGTTTTGTCGAGTTTCAATTAAGTATGTCGAAGCTAAAACAATTCATGCCTAAAATTGTTGGTTGTGGGATTATGATCAATCACAAAGTATTTAGGTATGCCATGTAATTTAAAATACTGTCCATGAATATCAATGTTGTTGTGGAGACTTTGAATGATTGTTATAAGGCATAAATGTGAGCATATATGGAAAGGTGATCAACAACTATCATTATCATTGATTTTCTACCCGATTTTGGTAATTACATAATGAAATCCATAAAATATTCATCCCACGTAGTTTTAGAAATGGGTAAGGGTTGTAGGGATCTTAGAGACCTTATTGTTTCCCCCTTGTGCCATTGAAAAGTATCATGCTCTTACACATGATGCAACTGTACTTCTTCATGAATTCCCAAAGGAATGTTCTTGATCCTATCATATGTTTCCTAAAACTAGAAAGGGCCATCTATGCGATATAAGTGTAACTCAGGGAAACTTTTAAGGATCCATACTTATCTTAAAATGTATAAACCTTGGCGATTCTTACTTATACTTAAAATTCCAACTATAAAATGTTTGACGATATTTTTGTAAAAATATTTTAATTTAATACTATGTTATATAGTTTCTAGAAAATATTGACAATTTTAGAGTACAGTGATTTTATCTTATAAAATTTGGGAAAATCATATTAGGAAACAAACTTAAAAATTTTTGAATATTTGTTTGGAAAAAACATGGAAAATTATCCCATGGAGGAAATTTAGCCCCAAAAATTTTCCCTTGTGGAAATTAGGTACACATTTGATTTAATTGAGGAATATTGACCTAAAACAGTATGTTATTTATCGTGGAGCTCATTGTATTTCCATGTGTAACCTAGGGTGTTCCTATAGGTTCACACATATTGCATAGGATTTGTAAGACTTGATCCACATTTTCTGCCTAATTTTTGTTGTAGACCAAGATGCCATCAAATAATACCAAGGAAAAATGATGTAGAATGAGCTTATAGATGTGGTTCATAAGCATCTGAAAGGTGGAAGGGGCATTGCAAAGACCAAAAGGAATCACTAGAAACTCCTGATGTTCATCATAAGTTCGAAAATAATTTTTGGGTGTTCCCATGAAGATGGGTAACACTTTTTTGCCAAAGGTTAGTTCTGATTTATTAAATAGAAGAACTCAAACCTCATATATGCCTTGTGAATTTTGACATGGAACAAAAAAAATATTGTAGGGAATTATGTTGTCTTTCCAACTATATTTATATATATATATATATATATATATATATTATTTAATATGGAAAATTTGTATTTACTGATAGGTCTGTTATTGTAAATTTTAGGAAAAATTAACAAGCAACTTGTGTGCACATTAAATAATTTAATTATATTTGTATAATTTTTGAAAAAAAATGAACATAATCTACATAGAATGCATCGGGGCACACATTTTTATTATTATTCATGTTGAAAATTATAATTTTTTTATTAATTTTTGAAGCTGACCATTGAAAATTTTAATCACATTTTGTACACATAAAAATTTTCTTTACTGGTTACAAAAATAGAAAAACAAAAAATACTCTTTCGAAGAGGATGAGTTGAAGTGGGGCATATATATTTTTTGAGATTGTTTGGTTGTCTACTTTTTATGTTGATTTTTTTGTGTTGATTTGAAGTTTTCGGACACGCTTTTGTAAGTGTAAGTTTGAAAAGAAAACAAAATGTCATATGAACTCAGAAACCCGTAAATTATGTGTCAATGGATAGACAATTCGTTGATGAATCAATTGTATGAAGTCTTCCACCCAAGGTGCATCATAGGACATGGTTTAGGCGTGGAAAAGAGGGAAGTAAAATTAAATTTGGCAAAAAGAGGGCTACAATTTTGTTTTAAATCCCTCGATCGAGCTATTAGCTCAATTGAGGTCTTAAAAACCTTTGATCTAGGATTTGAAAAAGTTTCTAAATACCTTGGTCAAGGGTTTACTCAGTGTCAAGAAAATAGCTCAATCAAGTTATTTTCTACATTAATTTGAAATGTAAATAACAATATAGTGCATATTATGAAAATAATGAAAGAGCTATTGAGCTCAAATATTATATTTTCATAATATGCAATATATTATTGTTTACATTTCAAAGTAATGTAGAAAATAGTTTGAACGAGCTTCTTTGTAACCAAATATTTTTCCAATAACTCGATTGAAAATTATTTAAACCCTCAATAGAGCTATTGGAAAAAGCTCAATGGAGGAGTTAATTAAACCCTCAATATAGATTTTGAAGGCTTGATCAAGGGATTAAATAAACCTCAATCGAGATCGCATTTTAGAGCATTTGCACCCGTGTCTTACCAAAAAGTGTTATCCATCTTCATGGGAACACCCTTTTGGGAATATTCACTTCATGGATGTGAATTTGGTGATATGGAAAGGTGGATATCAATATTGGTGAAGAACTATATTGCTCTATGTAGAAAAGGAAAATTTTAGGGGCAAAATTTAGCTCGAGGGCTAAATTTAGAGGTTTTTTTCCAAAAAATATTCACCATTTCCATTTTTTTTTACAATATGATTCGCTCAAATTCCACAGGAATGCATTCTATTCCTCTAAAAATCTCCAAAATTGTCCAAAAATATAGATAAAACCCTTATAAATTTGAACTTTAAAAAAATATCATTAAACATTTTATGGTTGGAAATTTGATAATTAGTAAGATTTGTAAATATTTCTACACTTTAATAAAACTATGGATCCTTAAAATTTTCCTTGTATGTAGCTCATCTAGAAGTTCACCAATAACTGGAATGGTGAATTTATCTTTAACTATCAAGCTGTTAAGAGCATGAAAATAAAGACACATGCGCTAAGTGACCTATTTTTAAAGGAACGTGACATTTGGAGAAGAGTAGGGGTTGGTACCAAGGAAAATTTTAGAGGACAATTTTTTCCCATGGGAGAAATAATAGTGTATTAAATTTTGAAGGGAGAAATTTTAATATAGATATATTTTAAAATGTTTTATAATAATTCACCCTAAAATTAAATATTTTTTACATATGTAAACTCTTTTTCCCAAAAAAAAATACAAAGGAAATTCGTGGTAATATATTTTATCCCCCCATAATTATGAAGGATCCTTCGTTTTCCGTCCAATTAATTGGAATCAATAAATTTTTAGGAGTAGTTCGCCTAAGATTCCACCTAAGGTTAATCTTAGCTTAGGTTAAAAAATTAATAAAGATAACCTTTATTTAGTTAATAATAGGTTTACCATTGGTGGTTTAGGAACCCATGGTATTTCCAATGGTTTTATAGTTGGTTGTTTACGAGCCCATGGTTTTGGGTGTCCCATGGCATTGTCCATGGTATTGCATGTGATAAATATTGTTTAAGGACTTTAGAAACTCCATGGTAATTAGAAGATCCAAATATTTTCTTAAGATAATCATGATAAATGGTTGATGAACACATTATTTAATTTTCATTTATTTTATTATTAGACTATTATTTATTTTATTAATAGAGTCTTAGTTAGAAATCTAATCCAATGTTTTACTTTCCATTTGTTAAATTAAGCCTTTATTTTATTTGATCAATTCATTTTAGTTAATTATTGAAATGTTGTCTATAAATTGGACTTTTAATTTTCCTACTTACTAAGAAGATTCACCCAATTATTAATCATATAAATTTAAGGAAGGTTCTTAAAATTTTCCCTAGTTGGTACTAGGATGCATTATATTGTCAACTAATATCTCTTGAACAATATTTTCAATATCATTCTTTTGGGAAAAATGACAACTATTATATCTATTGTATAATCATCAATTTCATTCTTTTGGGTAAAAGACAGCTAATATATCTTGTACAATCTTATCAATTTTATTCTTTTGGGAAAATCAATGATGATATGGGTGTGTACTCGGTGGTAGGATACTAGGAAATAGTGTGATGCTATGATTATGCTTTCTAAATGAGGCTGGTAATCTTAGGGATACTAAAATATTTGTCGATGTTAGTTCAAATATAACATTTGCAAATCTAGATGAGAAACATCCTCAAAGGCTTGAATAGCATGGAATTATTCAATGCATAATTCCATATTGACCCTTTTCAAAAGCTTTTCCATATGATTGGAGATGATTATTTGTGGATAAATTTACTTCAAACCTTTGAGCATGTTGGAATACCATTCTTATGAAAACTCATATATAAGTATGGGAAGTCCATGGTGATGGGGTTTATTTTTCTTTCCCATTCAACACCCAAAAATATATTACAACCACCCATTTAAATGGAAAACATGTGACCTTTTAGGGAATACTCACTCATTTGATGTTTCACATTTTCACACTAGCCACCACATTTCATACATCCTTTATGATCAATCATAATATACATTTTGTTAACAACATGGATATAGAAATTTGTTTTTTGGGAAATGTGGTGACGAATGAAATTACGGGTGTTATCACTATCGATTAAGTTAACAACCTTTTTTTACTCAATATAGCTGAACAAATTCAATGTGTGGGGAGTATAAATAGTGGCCAAAGAATGAAGGTGTATTTAGGGTCCTTAACCTAGTTAGTAAGGAAGCGTAACTTCTATAGTGATGGAAGTGAATTCTTATTGAGTATCACCATCACCTTCCACATTAGTAATGTCCTTATAAATGGCCATAAACAATTTTTTTCCTTATATTTATTTGTTGGAGATTATTTTTCATCACAATTGTAGGAGACTCATAAGTCAACGTTCCACAATTTAAACCCTTGTTAACTTATGTAACTTGATGGGTGGGGCAAGTTGTTAAGGAGATACCATATTTGAGTATAGATTTGGAGCATACTGTGATATCCTGAATTTTGGACCTAACACTTATGGGCATGAGACCCATTGATCATGATGTTACTTTGATGTTTTATTATGATATACTGGGTTGAAGACCACATTGCATATGAACATGATGATTTGTTTGATATATTGGGCGTAAGCCATTTGCATATGAGTCTTGAGACATGAGACATTTGTGTTGAGCATGAAGCTATGGAACACTGTGAAAAGATAATTTGGAAGTGTTGGGCATAAGCCCTAAATCCTTCCATGTTGATGTTGAGCATAAGCTATGGAACATCGGATCTTTGGCCATTGTATCCCTAAGTGTATCGCACAAGTACATCCTAGCATTAGTGTTGAGCGAAGAGCTCCGGAATCACACTAAGTTTGTAAATTCATTTTTTTAGCATTGAGTATGGGCTCTGGTAAGCACTAGGAATTACTGAAAAGAATTAATGATTCCCGAGTGAAAACGAATTGAGAAAAATATTGATCTCATCTGACTTATTTATAAGTGATTAAATGAAATTTCAAATTTCTGTATTCTCATCAAGTACTGAATAACTATCATGTTATACGAGGGAATCCAACATGCAAGGATGTTTAGAGTTGCCTAGCCTAGTAGACCTAACCATCTACCTGATGACCTTAATGAAGAAAGTGTCGTAAGTATAGAGATCACAATATGTGATACCCTAAGACAAAGGTTACTAGATAATATATTATTATATATATTATACAGAGTATGTATAAAGAGTACACATAGTAATAATATTAATAATGTGAGAAAGAAGGAAAAGTTCCATCTATTACTATTATTACTAAGATAAAAATTAGATAGTATAATACCTATAAAATTTCAATTAGGAACTAGTTAAAAGTTCCTAAGTTAAAATATTAAAAGTACTAAATTAAATAAAAGGGTTAAATAAAGAAATGAAGCAATTCTTGATTTAATTGCCCCTTTGACTGAAAAGTTTGTCTATAAAATCCCAAGCTAAAGAGAGGCTTGGGGATCTCATCATATCTTCTTGGAGTCATTATTCTTCCTGCCATATCTCAAGAGAGTTCTTGGAGAATATTTCCCTAAGAGGAAGAAGGATAACTGATCTAGACCTGATATACAAACTAGGGAAGCCTCACCTTAGGAACTCTAAGCTACTTGCATGTTGGAACTAGCTCAGGGGGATCCGAATTTAAACCAGGAACGGTTCCGGGTCCTGGTTGAGTGGAATGTGGTAGTTCCCAAGTGATTCAGTCATCTATATAGAGGTCAGATCTTACTATGAATTGTTAATGCTGGTAAATTGAGTGTGCAGGTTTCATCCATTAAAAGAGTTTCACTTTCAAGTATGAGATTCTTGACTACCTATTTCAATTCTTAGAATAAGGGTTGGATAAATCATGCAAGGGTTTATATTAAATATTCTAACCCTATGTATTATTGTTTTTTCTTGTCAAATTCTTTTAGAGTTTATAGATTGATTTATAAACCCTAGGCTGTAATTTATTCCCTATGTTATAATTATCAAAGGTTTTTGTCCCTTCAGTTTTACTTCTGTCATTTAATTCCTGTTTAAAGATTTATCAAGGGTTTTGTTTCTTTCCATTTCACTTCTGCATTCTCTTTTATAGCTTAAACTTAGCTCTTGTAAAACTTAGGTTTTATTTCTTAAAATAGGGCCTCTATGTTTTAACTATGTAGAAACCCTACTGGAAGATTTCATATTTCCAGTAGAGCCTTGCTTAGATATAAGACTAGGTTCATTTCCAACTTTAAACAAAACTAATCATAGATTTTAATAAACTGATATGTTATAAATGAAATCTTATGAACACTTTACATATGTTATATCAAGTATAAATACTAATTTAACAATCAAGATAAACATTAGCATTCTTCTCAAACCCAAATATATCATAAATCAATTAATAGACCAAGTATCGAGACCATATAGATGGTTCACGATTTAATACAATTATGTTAGCTACAACTATAATCTTAAATAGTAATGTTACTAACAACATTATAAATCCATTACTTAAACAATAATTCAAAACCATATAATAATTAAAAATCCACCTAACAAATCCACATAACAGAAATCGTATGACATAAAATAAAATGTCCTACATAACATTACTTACAACAACCAATTATAATAGAACCATAAAATCATTACAAAATAATTTAAAAACTATATAGATACATAGAGGCTGCAGTATCGACCCCTGTGGGCGTTCGAGCCCAAATCGCATGCCATAAAATACAATGCCAAACATATTAAAACCATGATAATATTACATACACAGTCATCCTTTAAATACCCAAGGTCAATGCACAGAGGTCACAGGATCGAATCCTATGGACCCATAAGCCAAATCACATTCCATATTGTATAAACCCTCATCTCAGACAACGACCCAGGATCGAATCCTATAGAGTCTCGTTTCTTTCTACAAAGCCATGCTTTACACAGTTATACACAGGACGCTTTACACAGTTATACGTAGGATGTAAATAAATTACTTATATTCTTTACACAGAGGTCGTAAGACCCTTAAAATACATTACGTTGTAATCCATGGCCTCATCCCCATACATAACCAATAGTCATTTAAAATAACTATTCAATGCCCTGTCAACGAAATAATCTATGACAATAATCTCCAATGCAGGGTTTACACTCATAGACTGCCCATTGCACATAACATAAACCAAAACACTAATTACAAAATACAGACATATCCTGTCGAAGGTACCAAGGCTCTCTTCACTACTAGAATCACCATATTAATTACAAATCTAAAACATTATAAGCTCAGGCCCGAAGGCCATTGAAACCCAACAATAAACCCCAAGGCTGTCGCTGCACAAAGCATAAAGTTCTTTCCAGAAACAGTCAAACCCCAAACCAAAAACACATCTTTTGGAACCAGACCCTAAGCAAACCCCAATCAATGACGAGTGAAACTCAGTCTTAACCATAGAGCCAATAGGTAATAAGTGAATACTTGTTTAATAGGCTTACCGTAAAGGAATGGATTTGCCCACAACTTGCATTTTGAGCTACGAACCATGCCTCTCCTTGCCATCCCTGTAACCTACAACCCACCTACAACCACAATACAATAATAACGATGAGATGTATGAAACGTTGAACAAGCTACAATAAGCAACAGTACTGCAAAACCAAACATTATCATACCTGTCATTTCTATGAAATTCACATTCTCCATATTGGATAGGAGCAAAGGGTATGCACCCAAGTTGCGAATGACCAAACCCCTTCGTTGAGCCATGCCCTAAGCGAGGTTGGCACTCTTTCCAATGCACATTAAATGTGCCAACCTGTTTCCCATTAACACCCTCAAAACCCACTATCCTATAGTTCATATGCGATACATCAACATACATTTCCGTTCTATGTGATATGTATAAACCCCTTATGCAACGTTTAAACTTAGGCTTAAGTCTTAGGTCCATGGGATATGCAATATGCCATGGAACATTTAAAACTAAGGTTTTTGGTAGGTATATTTTATCCTTCCACTAATAAAGAGAATCACAACTTATAGGAAGTATACACTAGGTCATAATCAAGTTGTAATTATTTACAACATAGTAAATAATTATCACATCAATAATAACTCGTTATCGCATAAATGATTAAGGTTGTAGTGACCACGTCACTAGCATACAATCCGTAATGAGTAATATTAACCAACAACGTAATATGATAGGGCTGCAAATGTGAGCGCTAGCAATCAATGATAACTACCTTCCGTTAAGAATTATAAATAAATTATCTGTCGCCAAGTATATCTGCACATAAATGGGATAAGAATGCCTTAGTTCGATAGAACTAAGTAAGCTTGTTGTGTCAAGTAGAAACTGTTACCTCTCGGGGTTACAAGGTAAACTAGTCCTGCCACTCCACCCCTTTGTTTCCAAGAAGAAAGTTAAGTTAGAACCATGTAAACAACAGCAAGTGCATGCTATAATCAATAAAGTACATAATCAAGGAGTCTAACATACACAATAATACATAAATGTAAGAATCACATAGTAATCAACATTTCGACATCATAAGTAAAACAATAATAATCATAACTTAAAGTAAGGAACCATGACGTAAGAACAACTGACGACAAAACAACAGTACAAATAGAGTACGACACATTCCGTAAGTCCAATAATGTCCAACATAGGTAGTTTTGACTAGCCTAATAATTTTTTTTTTCAATTTTTGGGGACATTACATATAGTTGAGTCATTTATACAAATCGAAGGATATAAATTGGATGCAATGAGAAAGATGAGTGTCCTCCAATCAAGCAGTGAATGTGGTTCACCTCTACTTGGGATCTAGTTCATCCTTAAAAACATTGATAAAGTATTGTTTAAGAAATTCCTCAATCAAGTGCTTTATCTAACAACCAAACATTCAAAATCATTAAGATATTCTTCCACCATGCCATTTTCGCAAAATTTGGAAAGTTGGACTAAAAATATTATATCTTCAAGATACAGTGAGGAAATAGGGATTTCACAATCTACCTCCATGTAGTGACATATATAGATGTGTTCTTATGTTGTTTACAATATTTCGAACATTCCCCATCAAGAAAGAGGACATTGATTTTGGGTTTCGATAGTTCATTTGATATGGAATGAAGGGAAAAGTAGTGATCCATTTGGTCAACCCAATCAGTCAAATTTGACCCATAAAATGTATTCAAATCAAATTTGACCCATAAAATTTATTCAAAACAAATTTTGGGAGGCGAGGCATTAAATTGTGGGAACAATTAGAATTAATAAGTAATTATTGGGATCTTCTTAATCTTGAAGGTGCTTATCCTTATGGGGCTGTTCACCAAAGAAAATTTCACCCATCTCAAGCTTACCCTTCATCTTTTCAATCTAATCAAATTAAAGGACAACTTATGTAGTGAGGGAAGATATATTGGTTCCGATTTTTCTAACTATATGGAAGAGAAACTTGATCACTTGTTTTACTTCATCCATAGAGGACATGCTATGGGTTTTTTTCATGGGATCATTGGTTCCATCAAAGAGGAATATCAAAGAGTTAGTTGAAAATGGTTAGTGTCCCAATAAGAATCCATAGAGAGGGGTCACAATCAATGGTACAATAAATTCCACACTATTTTTTTTGTGTGGAGTGACACCACTATATTGATCAACATTGTGCAAGGATTATTTTGAACTAGGTCCTTACAATGATTTTGGAAATATTATTCTTATTATTCTTATTCTTTAGAAATTGTTGGAAACCTTGTGTTCATTAAACAATTGGCGTTTTGGTCTAAGTAGCACAACCCATCATCAAGAGGAGATTAATCAAAGGTTCTCGGGAGGAAACATCTATTGTAATGAATAAACACAAAGTTTCCAACAATTTCTAAAGATGTCTAACTATGAAAACACTAATAAAGAAAATTGTTATTCTTACTCATATTCTTATTATTTAGGGGAAATTTTACTCACTTATAAGTATTAATGAACTCATGAAATTCCCAAATTCATGGAATTGTAATTGTGTAGGATTTCTGCTATCAATGTTGCAGGAGATAGGGTTTGTAGGAAGAGATTAGGATTTTTAGGGTCCTAAGGATATAGGAATTCCAAGTGATATAGATATTGGATATGCTTGAGGGTTCCCAACAATACTACTAGGTTGAACCTTTGATGGCACCAACTAAGGAGGATAGATTGTACCCTTATCCATACTACCAAATTTCTGGATACATGAGAGTGTTCTTGCCAAGTGATTTTCTCAGCGTACTATAACAACATGACACTCACTAGGATCATCTAAGTCTACGTTTAAGTACATGTAGGAGGCTTCTAATTTACCTAGTGGTACGTGTTGTCTGATGCGATACTTCTAAAAGGGGTGGTGATAAATGTTACCAAGGTGTCCAACTATGTGATGCCTCTTGCATTTCCTATGTGTATGTTTTTCCAACCAAAATTTTACCCATTGAAAAATTGATCTTTGTGTTATTTAAATATTAAAGAACACATCTCTAGCCTATTTTATTTATTTCTAAAATTGAAGTATGTCTTGGAACATGGAAGTGATCTAATACTACTTGTGGTGTTCCTTGTTTGGTAAACATAATATTCAAAGAAAAAAAAATGGAATATAGATGTAAAAGGGAAATAAATATAGCGAGGTAGTTAGAAATATAGTTGTAGAAATAAAATCTATTGATCAAGGATTGGAAAATAACATCAATAATAAATTCTTTATTAATATTCATAAATGGGTATAATGTTCACTCAACCTTTTATCCCCTGAGGTGTAGACGAGCTGGTGATAGGGTGCAATGTTACGACACTCCTTGAGACATTGTGGGTTCAAACCTTGATTATCGATGTGTGTTGCACATGTGGCAGTGTTGGTGTGTCTAGGATCGGTATAGTGCTAGCGGTTCTGAATCACCCCATGTCATAAGCATACGATCCTGACCCCAGTTGTCGATTCCCCTACTTAAGAAAAAAAAAGTTCACTTGCCTCTTTGAAAGGGAACCATCTAACATGATAAAATCTCCAAATACAATAATATTCGCTTGACAATCAACTACATACCTTTCACAAAAAAAAAGGTTTCTAATTCACAAAACCCCTAATCACCTAGCCATTAAATAGTGGACCTTCTTCAATGAGACCACCTACATATATTTATTTGAAATTGTACCACCTTGTGAGTCCTTATTTAATAAATATATGGTTCTAAATACATTAGATAACAATCTATTGCACTAGCTAGATGAGTTAAGACAAAATCTAACATTGAATTCAAGACCTTATGCTCACAACTTACAACACTCAACCACTTGATCTAGCCCACCTATATCCCAAGTATATATATATATATATATATGAAAACTTTGATTTTTGTCATGGTCTTGGAGTCTCCCATTGTTAGGTAAATTTGACTAGGTTATAGTTTTTTAACGGCTTATTATATTGCTTGTAAAGATGGCTATTTAAAGGGATAAATTTATATGAAGAAAGACATGAGAATTCAATGTTTGAAATAGTTATTTAAAAAAAATCAACTATTATTATGACAAGTAAAATTAAGATTTAAAAGTCTAAGTCAAATAAAAGAAAATCTTAAAAATTTGGAAAGTAATACTATAAATTTCAATTCTGCATTAAATCACTAAATTTAAATGTCTTTTTAAGAACTTTGATGAATTTTTTTGGGGTCTAGTCATCCATCTTGGAAAGTCGCTAAGTTCATGCATCTTCATACTTTAGGCACACAAACCAAAGAATGAATCTTGTTAATGGAATCCTACCATTAACAACAACAAACTGACCTATTCATAATCACGTCTTATTCAGAATTCAAATTTCCAGGCGGTATTTGGTACTGATTTGGAAAAAAACAAGAAGCTGGTATTCATAATCACATAAGTAAGAGGGTTTTATCAACTAAATTTAATTGTGAAAGAACGTCACTTGAGAGTAGTTTTGTTTTTTGAAAAGGTAGATGGAGTCAAACACAAACATTGTATTTTGGTGGGTATTCTAATACCGTGCAAGCACCTCTCCTGGGAAAATTACTTGGCTTCTAGTAATTCAGTTTTTCCAACATCATGCGGTTTTGTGGAAGTAATTTAGGTTATTTGTCACATGATCTTATAAAGACGTGGTATGTTTATTATATCTATTTTGATTGTGGTAGCATTGAACAAAAGCAAAAAACAACATAAATATCAGTGGTAGCAATGAACGAGATGCATGCACATTAAGTTATCCAATTTAATCCATTATCTTTCTCAGATATATTTTAGGTTTTATCTGCTCTCACATGATCTTGGGATAGGATGTGGTATGTTTATTATATTTATTTAGATAGGATGTGGTATGTTTATTATATTTATTTTGATTATGGTTATTTATAATAAAAATTATATAATTTTCTACATTTCTTACTTGACATCTTGATAATTTTCTACATTTCTTACTTGACATCTTGATAACATTTCTTACTTGACATCTTGATAATTTACCAAGTAATTTAGCTAGAACATGGTGTCTTCTACTAGTAGAAGGTTCTCTATAAATCTGGTGGTTTAGGGATGACTACAAATCAAAATCTAGTAAAAGATGATATATTCTACTAAATGGCAGTTTAAGGAGGACTCCAAATTCTAAAACTTGGTGTTAAATCTATTTCTAGCTTAGTGGTTCCCTATGGAACTTGCCTCTAACTCAGATTATGGCTTAGCAGTTCCCTCTTGAACTTGGCTCTAAGGCTTAGTGATTCCCTCTGGAAAATGGTGGTTTAAGGATCACCACAAACTAATGTCTAGTATAATCTATAAGTCTTATGCTAAATGGTAGTTTAAGGAATACCACAAACCAAATCATGCTCTATGGATCATGGCTATATATATGTCTTCTGGATACAACTCCAACTCTCGTAGTGGATTTAGATTGAGGATTTGGCTATTGGATTTAGTCCTAAATGTGGCTCATGGTCACTTGTTCTCCATATGATTGATAGGGATATGACACTTGAATCCTGAATATCAATCCATGACAATCCCCCCTATTAGATACAATGTGAGAAGAAAGAAGACTTTCTACTCCAAGTTGCATCAAAACTTGGGACTGAATTCTTTAGTATGATTGATGTATTTTCTTGATTGTTAATGATTATCTCTAAGAATGCATCCAACCATAGTGAATCTTCAATCTTCCAGGTTTGTTTCATTTTGAACATCTATCTGAAGAATGATTATGCTTCCCATAATGCTGCAAGGATGGAGATAGAAACATTGATCCTCCATGTGGCCAATTTGATGATGATGTTTGTTGATTTTTTTTTATAGATTTTATCTTTTATGATTTAAGTGCATAATTATCAAGCACTTGAAATCAATGAACCATTCATACATATAGTCATTCACACCTAACACAACATGTACCCTGGGGAAAACCCTCAAAACAATGAGAATGAAAAACCCCATCAAATATCCTCAATACAATAATTGTAGATAGAAGAGAGAGTCTTTTACAATTGCATATTGCTTTCGGCACCCCGGGTGCAAGATAAGATAGAATTCAAACACCCCAGGTGTAAATAATAAACAATAGAGAAGAGAGAAGAGTTGGATGATCCAAATGTATTCCCAACACACAATGTAACTTGCAAATATGGTCTCATGCAATAGGCAGTGAATAACTGAATGGATGAAAGAAGTCTCATGCAGAAAATAGTGAATGCCTACATGTGGAATTTATTTGGCACCTTGAACTCATCAATCCCACACAACACAATTGTGTCATTCCTTTCATCTTGGACATTAATTATTTGGCACCTTGAACTCATCAATCCCGCACAACACAATTGTGTTGTTCCTTTCATCTTGGACATTAAGTCCATTCTCTACTGACTTCAACATGAACTCGCTATACAACTAGGAGCTAGACCACTTAGTTAGCATGGTAACTCAAGTTTCATCATGCAAGTGTTGTAACTCAAGTGTCGTAACTTATGTGTCGTCTTTTAACTGAAGTGTCCTCTTTTAGTTTAACTAAAGTGTCATCATGCAAAACACTTTTAGTTAACTGAATCTTCTTTATTAACGCTTCAGTTAATTCTCTTAACTGGAATCATACTTGATTGATTAACCGAAGTGATTAATTTCAGTTCTCCTTAATTAGCTTAAGTACTCATTGTTAATATCACTTGAGTTTAACTAATGGAGTTCTCCTTAGTTAACTAAAGTCATTCTCATGATCAATTCAAATTCTCTTTTTTCTCTATGTAAATTATGTTTATCTCTTATCTTATCGGCATGGTCCATATGTTCTAACTTTAATATTTCTATCATATCAAATTATTCTAAGGATATTTGTCTAATGTTATGATCATACATTATTACTATCATTCCAAGTGGTCATATGCTAAAGTAATTCACTCTAGAGGTGTCCAATCTCTAGAGGAGACTTAATAGATCATCCATCTCGAGTGATCATGGTTATAATACATCACACAACTTTAATTCTTTGACATGCAAATCATCATTTATACACATGAGGATCTGACTTGACACACAAGTACTTAGTCTTGTCCAACACGATTGTACAACATCATCACTTTGACATACAAAAGCATTCACCTCAACACATGATGATTAACCTTTACAAATAGGGATTAGTCATTCTTGAGTCTGACTCAAGAATCTACTCTAGGTTTCCTAAGTCCATATCAAGCTCCCTACCTCAACACATGGCCAAATCCTGACACACAAGATTGGATTAGAGAATGACTCATGATGTTGTAACTTTAACAATTTTGACATTCATGTTGAACAAGTGAGGTTGAATCCTCTTGAAGGAATCCAAAACTATGAAACTGGATTGGTCTTCCATAATCCAGAATATGGAAGGTCACTTCCTTATCATATCCAACAAATGTTTTTTGTTCTTGTTGTTCCCGATTTCTTCCCAAGGTCTAATGATGGGCTTGGAATTATATTGAACACTATCATGGTTTCTTCATTGAGTTGGTCATCTATTGACACATGGTAGGAATAATTATCAAACTAAAAAACAAGGTTATTATAAACAAGTGTTAGTTTAGAATGTTGATCAATTCAAAGTATTTCATCATGATGGAGATATGATTGAATTTCGATGAATTCTACTTGTTCTTTTCAAACTTGCAAACAAGTTACATTAGATTGGAGAGTTGCATTGTTGATAGTGATTGTGTCATCAATAGTCATTAGAGGAAATTTCAACTCAAAATGGGCCTTTTAACTTTAACTCAAATTCCATGTCATCATGTGTTAGCCAATGAAATTGCTTTAAATTTGAAATACCGTATAGGTCTTAAACACTTTTTTAATATAAATTTGGGGATAGGTATCATAAAAAAAACTACTTTTTTTGTTTTTATTTTCGACATATCTCCCCGTGTTTTTACTCAAATTTCTATCGAAAGAGTTCATTGGATGCGAAATTGAATTCCGCATCCAACGAGTACCCACTCGGCATACTTTTGATGGACCCCTCTACCCCAAAAACAAGAAATACCTGGAAAAATGTGATGATGACATCATCATCACATTTTTTCAGGTATTTCTTGTTTTTGGGGTAGAGGGGTCCATCAAAAGTATGCCGAGTGGGTACTCGTTGGATGCGGAATTCAATTCCGCATCCAACGAGCTCTCCTGATCAAAATTTGAGTAAAAACATGGGGAGATATGTCGAAAATACAAACAAAAAAGTAGCTTTTTTC
>LPNX010433674.1:42061-67092 GCA_001517045.1 Pseudotsuga menziesii
ATTAATAAATATTATTTTATTAATTTTTTTTAGGAGGCCCATTTTGAGTTGAAATTTCCTCTAATGGGTGAGAATTAGTGTACTTAGTAACTCCAAAAAATCTTCACTTTGTGCCATTTTTAAATACTAAATGAGACCTTAGAGAGCTTCTTACAACTATTCCCTATAACAACAAGAATCAATAATTCAAGAAGCCAACTTTGAAAATGTAGTGTGTCTATTTCAACTGAGAATGAACCCACTTACAATTGAATGTAATTCAACTTAAAAACTATTTCAGGTACATTTGAACTAACAAAATTTGATTGGGCCTAGTTTACACTCTGTAACTAATCCCAATAAATTTGTAAGAAAATGGACCTACACATTTGAGTATAGTATAGTGACCATAAAATTTAGGAGCTAACTTATGGTGTCTATTCTCTTTGAGTGAGGTTTTCTTATAGGGTTGAATATGCAAGAACACCTAATCTCCTTTGTCAAAATGGTGTTTGGAGTCATCATATTTATCAACTTATTTATTCATTTGATTTTGAGCTAGACCAAATTATTCTTAAGCGTATGAAACATGTTAGCACAAGTTGTTAGGGTGTTTTCCACCTCTTGAACCTTAGAGATGTATGGAAGGTACGAGATCATTGAAGGGGGAGGATTCCCATAATATTCCTCGAAGGGGGTTATTTTTGTAGCACCATGATAGGTAGCATTGTACCAACATTTAATAAAGGACTAACACTAGACCCATTTAAATTCCCATTCCAAATAAAAAAAGGTAAATAATATTCCAAACATTGTTGATTGTACTACCATCTAGACATTGGTTTTGGAATCATATGTTTTGTCAAGTTTTAATTAAGTATGTCGAAGCTAAAACAATTCATGCCTAAAATTGTTGGTATAGGTGGGATTATGATCAATCACAAAGTATTTAGGCATGTCATGTAATTTAAAATACTGTCCATGAATATCAATGTTGTTGTGGAGACTTTGAATGATTATTATAAGGCATAAAAGTGAGCATATATGGAAAGGTGATCAACAACTATCATTATCATTGATTTGTTACCTGATTTTGGTAATTCCATAATGAAATCCATAAAATCTTCATCCCACGTAGTTTTAGAAATGGGTAAGGGTTTTAGGGATCCTAGAGACCTTATTGTTTCCCTCTTGTGCCATTGAAAAGTATCATGCTCTTCCAGATGATGCAACTGTCCTTCTTCATGAATTCCCAAAGGAATGTTCTTGATCCTATCATATGTTTCCTAAAACTAGAAAGGGCCATCTAGGGAAACTTTTAAGGATCCATACTTATCTTAAAATGTATAAACCTTGGTGAGTCTTACTTATACTTAAAATTCCAACTATAAAATGTTTGACAATATTTTTGTAAAAATATTTTATTTTTTAACTATGTTATATAGTTTCTAGAAAATATTGACAATTTTAGATTACAGTGATTTTATCCTATAAAATTTTGGAAAATTATATTAGGAAACAAACTTCGAAATTTGTGAATATTTGTTTGGAAAAAACATGGAAAATTATCCCATGGAGGAAATTTAGCCCCCAAAATTTTCCCTTATGGAAATTAGGTACACATTTGATTTAATTGAGGAATATTGAACTAAAAAGTATGTTATTTATAGTGGGGCTCATTTTATTTCCATGTGTAACCTAAGGTGTTCCTGTGGGTTCACACATATTGCATAGGATTTGTAAGACTTGATCCACATTTTCTGCCTAATTTTTGTTGTAGACTAAGATGGCATCAAATAATACCAAGGAAAAATGATGTAGAAGGAGCTTATAGATGTGGTTCATAAGCATCTGAATGGTGGAAGGTGCATTGTAAAGACCAAAAGGAATTTCACTAGAAACTCCTGATGTTCATCATAAGTTTGAAAATAATTTTTGGGTGTTCCCATGAAGATGGCTAACACTTTTTTGCCAAAGGTTAGCACTGATTTATTAAATAGAAGCACTCAAACCTCATATATGCCTTGTGAATTTTGACATGGAACAAAAAAAAATATTGTAGGGAATTATGTTGTCTTTCCAACTATATTTATATATATATATATATATATATATATATTATTTAATATGGAAAATTTGTATTTACTAATAGGTCTGTTATTGTAAATTTCAGGAAAAGTTAATAAGCAACTTGTGTGCACATTAAATGATTTAATTATATTTGTATAATTTTTGAAAAAAAATATGAACATAATCTACACAGAATGCACTAGGGCGCACATTTTTATTATTATTTATGTTGAAAATTATATTGTTTTAATTAATTTTTGAAGCTAACCATTGAAAATTTTAATCACATTTTGTACACATGTCTTTGCAGAATTTTTTTTTCTTTAGTGGTTACAAAAATAGAAAAAAAAATACTCTTTTGAAGAGGATGAGTTGAAGTGGGGCATATATATTTTTTGAGATTGTTTGGTTGTCTACTTTTTATGTCGATTTTTTTTTCGTTCATTTGAAGTTTTCGAACACGTTTTTGTAAGTGTAAGTTTGAAAAGAAAACAAAATATTATATGAACTCAGAAACCCATAAATTATGTATCAATGGATAGACGATTCGTTGATGAATCAATCGTATGAAGTCTTCCACCCAAGGTGCATCATAGGACATGGTTTAGGCATGGAAAAGAGGGTAGTAAAATTAAATTTGGCAAAAAGAGGGCTACAATTTTGTTTTAAATCCCTCGATCGAGCTATTAGCTCAATCGAGGTCTTAAAAACCTTCAATCTAGGATTTGAAAAAAGTTTCTAAATACCTTGGTCAAGGGTTTACCCACTGTCAAGAAATTAGCTCAATCAAGTTATTTTCTACATTAATTTGAAATGTAAATAACAATATAGTGCATATTATGAAAATAATGAAAGAGCTATTGAGCTCAAATATTATATTTTCATAATATGCAATATATTATTGTTTACATTTCAAAGTAATGTAGAAAATAGCTCGATTGAGCTATTTTCTAACCCAATATTTTTCCAATAACTCGATTGAAAATTATTTAAACCCTCCATAGAGCTATTGGAAAAAGCTCAATGGTGGGGTTAATAAAACCCTCAATATAGATTTTGAAGGCTCGATCAAGGGATTAAATAAACCTCGACCGAGATCGCATTTTAGAGCTTTTACGCCCGTGTCTTACCAAAAAGTGTTATCCATCTTCATGGGAACACTCTTTTGGGAATATTCTCTTCATGGATGTGAATTTGGTGATATGGAAAGGCGGATATCAATATTGGTGAAGAACTATTTTGCTTTATGTAGAAAAGGAAAATTTTAGGGGCAAAATTTAGCCCATGGGCTAATTTTAGAGGTTTTTTTCCAAAACATATTCACCATTTTCAATTTTTTTTCAAATATGATTCGCTCAAATTCCATAGGAATACATTCTTTTACTCTAAAAATCTCCAAAATTGTCCAAAAATATAGATAAAACCCTTACAAATTTGAACTTTAAAAAAAATATCATTAAACATTTTATGGTTGGAAATTTGATAATTATTAAGATTTGTAAAGAGTTCTACACTTTAATAAAACTATGGATCTTTAAAATTTTCCTTGTATGTAGCTCATCTAAAAGTTCACCAATGGCTTGAATGGTGAATTTATCTTTAACTATCAAGCTGTTAAGAACATGAAAATAAAGACACATGTACTAAGTGACCTATTTTTAAAGGAACATGACATTTGGAGAAGAGTAGGGGTTGGTACCAAGGAGAATTTTAGAGGTTAAATTTTTCCCATGGGCGAAATAATAGTGTATTAAATTTTGAAGGGAGAAATTTTAATATAGATATATTTTAAAATGTTTTATAATAATTCACCCTAAAATTAAATATTTTTTTACATATGTAAACTCTTATTCCTAAAAAAAATACAAAGGAAATTCGTGGTAACATATTTTATCCCCCCATAATTATGAAGGAACCTTCGTTTTTCATCCAATTAATTGGAATCAATAAATTTTTAGGAGTAGTTCGCCTAAGATTTCACCTAAAGGTTGTACATGTTAGGTTAATCTTGGCTTAGGTTAAAAAATTATTAAAGATAACCTTTATTTAGTTAATAATAGGTTTACCATTGGTGGTTTAGGAACCCGTGGTATTTCCCATGGTATCACATGTGATAACATATTTTTTTTCCAAATATAATCATGGAAAAAAATGATTTTACAGTTGGTTGTTTACGAGCCCATGGTTTTGAGTGTCCCATGGCATTGTCCATGGTATTGCATGTGATAAATATTATTTAAGGACTTTAGAAACTCCATGGTAATTAGAAGATCCAAATATTTTCTTAAGATAATCATGATAAATGGTTGATGAACACATTATTTAATTTTCATTTATTTTATTATTATACTATTATTTATTTTATTAATAGAGTCTTAGTTATAAATCCAATCCAATGTTTTACTTTCCATTTGTTAAATTAAGCCTTTATTTTATTTGATCAATTCATTCTAGTTAATTCTTGAAATGTTGTCTATAAATTGGAATTTTAATTTTCCTACTTACTAAGAAGATTCACCCAATTATTAAACATATAAATTTAAGGAAGGTTCTTAAAATATTCCCTAGTTGGTACTAGGATGCATTAATTGTCAACTAATATCTCTTGTACAATATTTTCAATATCATTCTTTTGGGCAAAAAGACAACTAATATATCTATTGTACAATCATCAATTTCATTCTTTTGGGAAAAAGAAAGCTAATATCTCTTGTACAATCTTATCAATTTTATTCTTTTGGGAAAATGAATGATGATATGGGTGCATACTCGGTGGTAGGCTACTAGGAAATAGTGTGATGCTATGATTATGCTTTCCAAATGAGGGTGGTAATATTAGGGATACTAAAATACTTATTAATGTTAGTCTAAATATAACATTTGCAAATAGTGTGATGCTATGATTATGCTTTCCAAATGAGGGTGGTAATATTAGGGATACTAAAATACTTATTGATGTTAGTCTAAATATAAGATTTGCAAATCTAGATGAGAAACATCCTCAAAGGATTGAATAACATGGAATTATTCAATGCATAATTCCATATTGACCCTTTTCATAAGCTTTTCCATATGATTGGAGATGATTACTTGTGGATAAATTTACTTCAAACCTTTGAGCATGTTGGAATACCATTCTTATGAAAACTCATATATAAGTATGGGAAGTCCATGGTGATGGGGCCTATATTTCTTTCCCATTCAACACCCAAAAATATATTACAACCACCCATTTAAATGGAAAACATGTGACCTTTTAGGGAATACTCATTCATTTGATGTTTCACATTTTCACACTAGCCACCACATTTCATACATCCTTTATGATCAATCATAATATACATTTTGTTAACAACATGGATATAGAAATTTGTTTCTTGGGAAATGTGGTGATGAATGAAATTATGAGTGTTATCACTATTGATTAAGTTAACAACTTTTTTTTACTCAATATAGTTGAACAAATTCAATATGTGTGGAGAAGAAATAGTGGCAAAAGAATGAAGGTGTATTTAGGGTCCTTAACCTAGTTAGTAAGGAAGAGTAACTTCTATAGTGATGGGAGTGACTTCTTATTAAGTATCACCATCACCTTCCACATTAGTAATGTCCTTATAAATGGTCATAAGTTGACGTTCCACATTTTAAACTCTTGTTAACTTATGTAACTTGATGGGTGGGGCAAGTTGTTGAGGAGATACCATATTTGAGTAAATATTTGGAGCATACTGTGATATCCCAAATTTTGGACCTAACACTTATGGGCATGAGACCCATTGATTATGATGTTACTTTGATGTTTTATTATGATATACTGGGTCGAAGACCACATTGCATATGAACATGATGATTTCTTTGATATACTGGGCGTAATCCATATATATATATGAATATATATATATATATGTTTGTTTGTGTTGGGCATGGACCCTGAAACACGTCATTGATGAGATGTTTTGTGTTGAGCGAGGAGCTCTGGAGAACACGGGTAAATTGATGTTTTGTGTTGAGAAAGAAGCTCTGGAGCACATGAGTCTTGAGACATTTGTGTTGAGCATGAAGCTATGGAACACTGTGA
Organism: Pseudotsuga menziesii; assembly: GCA_001517045.1. Classification (NCBI taxonomy): domain Eukaryota; kingdom Viridiplantae; phylum Streptophyta; class Pinopsida; order Pinales; family Pinaceae; genus Pseudotsuga; species Pseudotsuga menziesii. The sequence goes on from LPNX010433674.1 coordinate 48,189, forward strand.
AAATATAATTTTGAAGTGTTGGGAATAAGCCCTAAATCCTTCCATGTTGATGTTGAGCATAAGCTATGGAACATCAGATATTTGGCCATTGTATCCCTAAGTGTATCGTACAAGTACATCCTAGCATCAGTGTTGAGCGAAGAGCTCCAAAATTGCACTAAGTTTGTAAATTCATGTTTTTAGCGTTGAGTATGGGCTCTGGTAAGCACTAGGAGTTACTGAAAAGAATTAATGATTCTCGAGTGAAAACGAATCAAGAAAAATATTGATCTCATTTGACTTATTTATAAGTGATTAAATGAAATTTTGAATTTCTGTACTCTCATCAAGTACTGAATAACTATCATGTTATAGGAGGAAATCCAACATGCAAGGATGTTTAAAGTTGCCTAGCCTAGTAGACCTAACCATCTACCTGATGACCTTAATGAAGAAAGTGTCGTAAGTCTAGGGATCAAAATATGTGATATCCTAAGAAAAAGGTTACCAGATAATATATTATTATATATATTATATAGAGTATGCATAAAGAGTACACCTAGTAATAATATTAATAATGTGAAAAAGAAGGAAAAGTTCCATCTATTAATATTCTTACTAAGATAAAAATTAGATAGTATAATACCTATAAAAGTTCAATTAGGAACTAGCTAAAATTTTCTAAGTTAAAATATTAAAAGCACTAAATTAAATAAAAGGGTTAAATCAAGAAATGAAGCAATTCTTGATTTAACTGCCCCTTTGACTGAAAAGTCTATCGATAAAGTCCCAAGCTAAAGAGAGGCTTGGGGATCTCATCATATCTTCTTGGAGCCATTATTATTCCTGCCATATCTCAAGAGAGTTATTGGAGAACATTTCCCTAAGAGAAAGAAGGATAACTAATCTAGACCTAATATACAAACTAGGGAAGCCTTGCCTTAGGAGCTCTAAGCTTCTTGCATGTTGGAACTAGCTCGGGGGGGTCCGGATTTAAACCAGGAACGGTTTCGGGTCCTGGTTGAGTGGAACGTGGTAGTTCCCAAGTGATTCAATCATCTATACAGAGGTCAGATCTGCCTATGAATTGTTAATGCCGGTGAATTGAGTGTGCAGGTTTCAACCATTAAAGGAGTTTCACTTTCAGGTATGAGGTTCTGGACTACCTATTTCAATTCTTAGAATAAGGGTTGGATAAATCATGCAAGGGTTTATATTAAATATTCTAACCCTGTGTATTATCATTTTTTTTCCTGTCAAATTATTTTAGAGTTTAAAGATTGATTTATAAACCCTAGGCTGTAATTTATTCCCTATGTTATAATTATCAAAGGTTTTTGTCCCTTCAGTTTTACTTCTCTCATTTAATTCCTGTTTAAAGATTTATCAAGGGTTTTGTTTCTTTCCATTTCACTTCTGCATTCTCTTTTATAGCTTAAACTCAGTTCTTGTAAAACTTAGATTTTATTTCTTAAAATAGGGCCTCTATGTTTTAACTATGTAGAAACCCTACTGGAAGATTTCATATTGCTAGTAGAGCCCTGCTTAGATATAAGATTAGGTTCAGTTCCAGCTTTAAACAAAACCAATCATAGATTTTAATAAACTGATATGTTATAAATGAAATGTAATGAACACTTTACATAGTTATATCAAGTATAAAACCAAACTATAAATAAACATACCCAATCAAGATAAACATTAGCATTCTTCTCAAACCCAAAATTGTCATAAATCAACTAACAGACCAAGTATCGAGACCATATAGATAGTTCACGATTTAATACAATTATGTTAGCTACAACTATAAATATTAAATACTAATGTTACTAACAACATTATAAAGCCATTAATTAAACAATAATTCAAAACCATCTAATAATTAAAAATCCACCTAACAAATCCACATAACAGAAATCATATAACATAAAATAAAAGGTCCTACATAACATTACTTACAGTAGCCAATTATAACACAACCATAAAATCATTAGAGAATAATTTAAAAACCATATAGATACACAGAGGCCACAGTATCGACCCCTGTGGGTGTTCAAGCCCAAATTGCATGCCATAAAATACAATGCCAAACATTCTAAAACCACGATAATATTACATACACAGTCATCCTTTAAATACCCAAGGTCAATGCACAGAGGTTTAAGGATTGAATCCTGTGGACCCGTAAGCCAAATCGCATTCCATATTGCATAAACCCTCATCTCAGACAACAACCCAGGATCGAATCCTATAGAGTCTTGTTACTTTCTACAAAGCCACTCTTTACACAGTTATACGTAGGCTGTAAATAAATTACTTATATTCTTTACATAGAGGTCGTAAGACCCTTAAAATACATTACGTTGTAATCCATGGCCTCAACCCCATACATAACCAACAATCATTTAAAATAACTATTCAATGCCCTGTCAACGGAATAATCTATAGAAACAATTGCCAATGTAGGGTTTACACTCATAGACTGCCCATTGCACATAACATAAACCAAAACACTAATTACAAAATACAGATAGAGCCTGTCGAAGGTACCAAGGCTCTCTTCGCTGCTAGAATCACCATATTAATTACAAATCCAAAACATTATAAGCTCAGGCCCGAAGGCCATCAAAACCCAACAATAAACCCCAAGGATGTCGTTGCACAAAACACAGAGTTCTTTCCAGACACAGTCAAACCCTAAACCCAAAACACATCTTATGGAACCAGACGCCAAGCAAACCCTAATCAACGATGAGTGAAACTCAGTCTTAACCATGAAGCCAAGAGGTAACAAGTGAAGACTTGTTTAATAGGATTACTGTAAAGGAATGGCTTTTCCCACGGCTTGCATTTTGAGCTATGAACCATGCCTCTCGCCATCCTTGCAAACTACAACCACAACATGATAATAACAATGAGATGTATGAAACGTTGAACAAGCTACAATAAGTAATAGTACTACAAAACCAAACATTATCATACCTGTCATTTCCATGAAATTCACATTCTCCATACTGCACAGGAGCAAAGGGTAAGTAGCCAAGCTACGAATGACCAAACCCCTTCGTTGAGCCATGCCCTAAGCAGGGTTGCCACTCTTTCCAATGCACATTAAATGCGCCAATCTGTTTCCCATTAACACCCTCAAAACCCACTATCCTATAGTTCATATGCGATACATCAACATACATTTCCATTCTATGTGATATGTATAAACCCCTTATGCAACGTTTAAACTTAGGCTTAAGTCCTAGATCCGTGGGATATGCAATATACCATGGAACGTTTAAAACTAAGGTTTTTGGTAAGTATATTTTATCCTTCCACTAATAGAGAGAATCAAACCTTATAGGAAGTATACACTAGGGAATAATCAAGTTGTAATTATTTACAACATAGTAAATAATTATCACATCAATAATAACTCATTATTGCATAAATGATTAAGGTTGTAGTGACCATGTCACTAGCATACAATCCGTAATGAGTAATATTAACCAATGATGTAATAGGATAGGGCTGCAAATGCGAGCACTAGAAATCAATGATCAGTACCTTTTGTTAAGCATTATAAATAAGTTATCTGTAGCCAAGTATATCTGCACATAAACGGGATAAGAATGCCTTAGTTCGACATAACTAAGTAAGCCTGTTGTGTCAAGTAGAAACTGTTACATCTCAGGGTTACAATGGAAACTAGTCCCACCACTCCACCCCTTTGTTTCCAAGAACAAAGTTAAGTTAGAACCATGTAAACAACAACAAGCGCATGCTATAATCAATAAAGTACATAATCAAGTATCTAACATACATAACAATACATAACCGTAAGAATCACATAGTACTCAACATTTCGACATTATAAGTAAAACAATAATAATCATGACTGAAAGTAAGGAATCATGACGTAAGAACAACTTATGACAAAACAACAGTACAAATAGAGTACAACACATTCTGCAAGTCCAATAATGTCCAACATAGGTAGTTTTCAGTAGCCTAATAAATTTTTTTTTTTTCAATTTTTGGGGACATAATTTACACATAGTTGAGTCATTTATACGGATCGAAGGATATAAATTTGATGCAATGAGAAAGATGAGTGTCCTCCAATCAAGCAATGAATGTGGTTCACCTCTACTTGGGATCTAGTTCATCCTTAAGAACATTGATAAAGTATTGTTTAATAAATTCCTCAATCAAGTGCTTTATCTAACAACCAAACATTCAAAATCATTAAGATATTCTTCCACCATGCCATGTTTGCAAAATTTGGAAAGTTGGACTAAAAATATTATATCTTCAAGATACAGTGAAGAAATAGGGATTTCACAATCTACCTCCATGTAGTGACAGATATAGATGTGTTCTTATTTTGTTTCCAATATCTCGAACATTCCCTATCTAGAAAGAGGACATTGATTTTGGTTTTCGATAGTTCATTTGATATGGAATGAAGGGAAAAGTAGTGATCCATTTGGTCAACCCAATGAGTCAAATTTGACCCATAAAATGTATTCAAATCAAATTTGACCCATAAAAATTCAAATCAAATTTTGGGAGGCGAGGCATTAAATTGTGGGAACAATTAGAATTAATAAGTAATTATTGGGATCTTCTTAATCCTCAAGGTGCTTATCCTTATGGGGCCCTTCACCAAAGAAAATTTCACCCTCCTCAAGCTTACCCTTCATCTTTTCAATCTAATCAAATTAAAGGACAACTTATGTAGTGAGGGAAGATATATTGGTTCCCATTTTTCTAACTAAATGGAAGAGAGACTTGATCCCTTATTTTACTTCATCCATAGAGGACATGCTATGGGTTTTTTTCATGGGATCATTGGTTCCATCAAAGAGGGATATCAAAGAGTTAGTTGAAAATGGTTAGTATCCCAATAAGAATCCATAGAGAGGGGTCACAATCAATGGTACGATAAATTCCACACTATTTTTTTTTTGTGGAGTGACACCACTATATTGATCAACATTGTGCAAGGATTATTTTGAACTAGGTCCTTACAATGATTTTGGAAATATTATTCTTATTATTCTTTATTCTTTAGAAATTGTTGGAAACCTTGTGTTCATTAATTACAATTGGCGTTTTAGGCTAAGTAACACAACCCATCATCAAGAGGAGATAAATCAAAGGTTCTCGAGAGGAAACATCTATTGTAATTAATAAACACAAAGTTTCCAACAATTTCTAAAGATGTTTACCTATGAAAACACCAATAAAATATTGTTATTCTTACTCATATTCTTATTATTTAGGGAAAATTTTACTCCCTTATAAGTATTAATGAACTCATGAAATTCCCAAATTCGTGGAATTGTAAATTGTGTAGGATTTCTGCTATCAATGTTGCAGGAGCTAGGGTTTGTAGGAAGATGATAGGATTTTTAGGGTCCTAAGGATATAGGAATGCCAAGTGATATAGATATTGGATATGCTTGAGGGTTCCCAAAAATATTACTAGGTTGAACCTTTGATGGCACCAACTAAGGAGGATAGATTGTACCCTTATCCACACTACCAAATTTCTGGATACATGAGAGTGTTCTTTCCAAGTGATTTTCTCAGCGTACTATAACAACATGACACTCACTAGGATCATCTAAGTCTATTTTTAAGTACATGTAGGAGGCTTCTAATTTACCTAGTGGTACGTGTTGTCTGATGTGATACTTCGAAAAGGGGTGGTGATAATTGTTACCAAGGTGTCCAACTATGTGATGCCTCTTTCATTTCCTATGTGTATGCTTTTCCAACCAAAATTTTACCCATTGAATAATTGATCTTTGTGTTATTTAAATACTTAAGAACACATCTCTAGCCTATTTTATTTATTTCTAAAATTGAAGCATGTCTTGGAACATGAAAATGATCTAATACTACTTGTGGTGTTCCTTGTTTGGTAAACATAATATTCAAAGAAAAACAAATGGAATATAGATGTAAAAGGGAAATAAATATAGTGAGTTATTTAGAAATATAGTTGTGGAAATAAAATCTATTGATCAAGGATTGGAAAATAACATCAATAATAAATTCTTTATTAATATTCATAAATGGGTATAATGTTCACTCAAGCTTTTATCCCTCGAGGTGTAGATGAGCTGGTGATAGGGTGGATTGTTACGGAACTCGAGACATAGTGGATTCAAACTTTGATTATCCATGTTTGTTGCACATGTGGCAGTGTTGGTATGTCTAGGATCAGTATAGTGCTAGCAGTTTGGAATCACCCCATGTCACAAGCGTACGATCCTGACCCCAGTTGTCGATTCCCCTACTTAAGAAAAAAAAAGGTTCACTTATTAGACAAAATCTAACATTGAATTCGAGACCTTATGCTCACAACTTACAACACTCAACCACTTGATCTAGCCCACCTACTTGTATCCCAAGTATATATATATATATGAAAATTTTGATTTTTGTCATGGTCTTGGAGTCTCCCATTGTTAGGTAAATTTGACTAGGTTATAGTTTTTAATGGCTTATTATATTGCGTGTAAAGATGAAATTTATATGAAGAAAGACATGAGAATTCAATGTTTGAAATAGTTATTTAAAAAAAAAAACAACTATTATTATGATAAGCAAAATTAAGATTTAAAGTCTAAGTCAAATAAAAGAGAATCTTAAAATTTAATGAAAAGTAAGACTATCAAATTTCAATTCTGCATTAAATCACTAAATTTCTTTTTAAGAACTTCGATGATTTTTTTGGGGGTCTAGTCATCCTTCTTGGAAAGTCGCACAAACCAAATAATGAATCTTGTTAATGGAATCCTACCATTAACAACAACAAAAAAACATTATTTTCTTTATTGATTAAACAAAATATAAACATATTCAGTATGATTTAAAATTTTCATAAATCATTAGCACTAAGGTGTGTATAAAATATTGAAAAATATTCTTAAAAACATATATTATTTAATTTAAAATTTTATAAAAAATAAAAAATTAAAAGCTACATAAATACATCTTAAACTTAGATTCATTAATTATATTTATTTTACACCAAAATTAAAAAAAACATTAATAACTTGACCAACTCTCTCCTATTGAACAAAGAAAAATATATAATTAACTGATAGAGTCAATTCTCATTAGTTACATATAATTAAGTGGTTATTGGTTATTGCAGAATCTATTTGCTTGTTATGCACTTTTGACATTATATCCTATACACATTGTTATTCATATACACATTCTGCCAAACAAACACCCACAAAGATTGCAATTCAGAGCTACAAATATTGGAATTCAGAGCTACATGGTTGGATCAAATGATGGAACGATTACATATCATATCAAGGAACGATTACATATCATATAAAAAAAATGATAATTATATCGATAAGAGTTAATATCTTAAAATATGGTGTAGATTAGTCAATATGTCTTTTATAAATTGTACACAGATATTTAAAATATGGTGTAGATTAGTCTATATGTTTTTATAAATTGTACACAGATATATAGAGTGTAAGAATATGAAAAGAGTGTAATGTTATTAAGTTAATAATAATTATTTTAAATTAGAAATAAACAGTTATAAACATAATTAATAATAATGCATAGATAACAGATAAATGGTAGTTGATATATAGATAAATATATAAAATACTGATCGCTTTAAGTGAATATATACAAATTATAAAACTAAAAATACTATATTTATGAACACATTTTCATGACAGAAAATGATGATAACCGTTGAGAGCCTCGATCAGCATCGTCACCTTCAGAAAGCAAAGAGGTGTAGTAGTACCGGTGCCGACGATAACGCGTAACAAAGAGACGGTAGAGAATAGGAATGATGCCTGTGTATCCCTCCATTCCCATTTTCATTTCTGTTCCAATTGCCTGTATATCCCTCCCAACCTTCCCTTAATTCTTCTAAATAGATGTGCCTATTTCTCAAGCTTAGGCACCACTGAATATATAGAGCTGAAGGTGGTCTCCCCTTTGAGTGGAGTAGGAGAAGAGCGGCGTGCACGTTTGTTATCTTATTTAGCACGCCGACTCGAAGTGGCGCACACATCAATATCCTCTCACGAATAAAAAATTAATCCGGCTATCTGTATAGCCAACGGAATATTACGTGGAAGTCACTTAATGAGGAACAAAGTCAACTTAGTTTTTGGAAATATTTTTCCAGGTCTATATAAGAAACACTTTTCAGACTTAGTAAGAATTTTGATGACATGGTAATTCTGATTAATGGTGTTACTTTTAAGTACTTGGATTTTTAAAAAATAACGTTGATGATTCAAATAAAAAATAAAAAAATCATATATTCCTTTGTTTTTTTTTAATTTCAAAAAAATACTTACTTCCTTCAAAAAAAGACCTTATATATTTTAAAATAATTTATATAACATAATTTAAAATAATATATATTCGCAAATTTTTTATATAATCATAATTTAAAATAGTTTATCTCACCATTTAAATTAATAGGTCAAAGTGGTATTTAACCTTAAAAAATGTCCATTTATTAAGTGACGTATCTCTATTAAACTTTACTGGTCTAAGATTGAAATCTTGATTTATTTTATTTTACTTTATTGCTATAAAATGCATATCTTGCTTTATTTTACTTTATTGCTATAAAATGCATATGTTGCTTTATTGATCTAAAATAGAGAGCTTGTTGACGTGCTTTGTCTTCTGCCGGGGACAATTATAACTACTCACGCGATGGTAGTGTGGCTTTGTATTTTCGTATGCTCTAAGTAGAGAACGTGATATATCAAATTACGTGCTCGGCCAAGTTGCTTAGCACTTGAAACGCACTTCTCTGACCCCCCAATCAATTCTCTCCCCAATCAATTCTCTTTATGAGTGCACGAGAAGATTGTTATTTTTTTAATCCCAAAATACTTCTCTTTGTGGAAAAATACACATTACAACGGATCTTGAGTAGGGTGCATAGGATTTTTAAAGTATATACTTACTAATGGCTAGAGTTATTATAATAAAAAATTTCACAATCAAATGACATCTCTAAACTAATTCAATATAAACAAGAGCCACGTGGTGGCAATGTTCTCGACATTGTCACATGTTGTTGCACATTAACTTGAAACTTTCATAAAGATTAGCATCCTTACTTATATCTAATCCTTCCATGATCAACAACAAATAAACAAAAACGTTTGTTTTTTATATATAATTTTTTTTAGGTTTTATTTAAACTTTAACAATGTAAATAGGTTTGGCACATGCCAGCAATTATTTTCTTCCCAACATTCAGATTCCTTGCAGATATTATGCATTGATTCTATTATCAAAGTTGTCTAAGGCTTCTAGGCATAGGCAGAAAAACTACCCACAACATTTAGGTCATCAAGATACATAAAAATCTCATGGACAATCCTACTAAAAATCTTAAAATCAACACTGTTGGACTGGCTCACATAGTTAGCCCTCAAAATAGTGCATTCAAGCTTCTTAAAAATCCAAATCCCCGGCCAACATGAAATCCCATCACCCAATTTCGATGCAAAGCAATAGGAACCTGAAAACAAACTTAGGGAAAACAACCCTATATTGCAAATATCAAGAAGGAGAACAAAAAACAACAGCCTGCATATCAAACAAACATGAAATGTATGAAACAAAATTGAACTATCTTGACAGTAACAGTGAGGTCGGTGCCTGGCTTGACAGTGGCAGTACCATTCTCTTCTATCCAGCATTTGAAAACATAGCCGAACCCACCTCCACCTAGAACACTCTCTGGTCTAAAGTTCCTGGTGGTAGATTTCAGCTCATTGAATGTGAATTTCAACAACTAGGATGATATTCTTAATTGCTCCTCTAGCCTGGGAGTAGTTGGAATGCTCTCTGTACTAGCAGTGCTAATCGAAGGACCTGTCTGGGAAGTTGGTAATGGTTTTCCATTATCATTGGGATTTTTGGTTTTAGCTGTGCATCAATGTGTCGTACAAAAAAACCCATCTATAAGTCAGCTTCTCAAGAATTCAAAAACCAAAAATTCAATTGCAATTACAATTTTAAGAACAAACCCTTTTAAATGACATAATAATCTTTAAATGACATAATAATCTATTAAGATTCACGAACCAAATTCAAGACAATTTAAAATAATTGCAAATCATTCAAAACAATTTAAAATATTTTCTGGTTCATCAACAAAAATGATCAAAAAAATTGAAAATATTTTCTCATCCATCAATCAAACAACCAAATTTAATTTGATACAAATGAGAATTTAGGATCCCTCTATTTTCCATTTTGTTTTTGTTTTCTTTCACTCACGGTAGGCACTCAACCAGTATGTCATTTTGTAAAATGAATTTAAAAACATTCCTCTTCTTTCATTTCTATAAATCCATTTTAAATACATCATTTATAATTACACTGCAAGAATAGGTTGCAAATCGCACTTAAATGCCCGTCATGATAGTGTTGCCATGCTACAGGGTAGCGTTTGTAATATCCCTCCCCTATGCCCTGGAATATTTTGTAAATTATTGTATGAGGGTTTCTGGGTGAGGAGCTCAAGTGCCAAGGCCCCACCCGAAGAAAACCTGAAAGTTAGGTAAAAGTTTATTAACACAAAAGTTGACAAACACAGGTGCGAAAAGAACTAGGGCTAAAGGATCGGAAAACAAGGGTTTGACAAAAAGACATTATGATACAAATCATATCATAAGCACAAAGAAAAATTAAAAGGCAAGTACTGTTAAATTGGAGATCTATCAATGATAGATATAAGTCGTGTGATATAAAGTATATCATACGGAAAAAGAAATATGAAAAACTAAGCCTTCATAAAAGATAGGGTATTTAATTTAAATCTATTAAGTTACCCTTATTAATTTAGGATGGACGGCTTGAAACTAAAGGGGAAGTATTTAATAAGAAGGGACAAAAATATTAGAAACACTCACCCTATAAGGTTACTTCCAGCTCGCCTCTGATCGAAGAAAACAATCCAATGAATTAAGAGATATATATATATGTATAAAATAAACAAAGGCCTGATATTTGCAAAAGCGGAGAATATATATATATATATATATACATATATAAAATGAATTATAAGAGTAGTATGGAGGTGGAATGCATTATAGTAAAGAAATATATATATATATAGGAAATTGCTACATGTATATATATATGTGTGTGTGTGTGTGTGTGTGTGTGTGTGTGTACTTGATTTCATATGGATGACCATTGTTAAGAATGAATGCCTATATTAAGTAGAATATGATTCTATCCTCTGTATCAGCCCAGAGTTTAGGAGCCGTTACACGATATTTAGTCACCGACATATATCACTTACTCATCATTAACTTTGCTGTGATTATGGAAATAATGATGGAAACAGTTTTTACGAATTATGAAAGCCCTTAATTACTACCCACGATTTGTGTTAAGGGACGTTGAACCGGAAGGTTTTGATTGTCCTGAGCAAGCCAGCACGAGGGGAGGAGGTTATTCGGGGCGTGCTTCAGCACTAATAGAGGAAGAGGACGCAGGATTTTGGGAAAGGAGTACATATATGAGGAAGAGCTCTGCCTTTCGGGGGGGGCTTGCGTTTCGTTTCGGGGAAAGAAAAGGATAGTGAGGAGTTTTTGTTTGCTGAGTTGAAGGTCTCAGGCCAAAATTACAGGCGAACACTCATGGTAGTTTATGAGCGGAAAGGTCCAGGTATGCACTGTAGCATGCATCACCTTTGAAGTTAATAAAAATAAGTTGCCTGCACATGTTTTCCATTTGTGTAAATATGGGAAACGCTATTATTTCTCTTGCTGCGAGAACTCTATTTTCTCTATGATCTATTGCTTGTAAGACCTAGGCCATATTCAATGGTTGGTCCTAGTAGCATTATCCCTCCCCCGTAGCTCAAGGTTATCGTCGCTTATCTGTTTGGTTACAACCTATGCGTAGCAATTTTACTCTGGTAAGACCTATCTAACAACTCTTAACTAAGAGGTATCGAGATCGAAAAAATTCATAAAACTATATACTGTGACCTCATAGTTGATATCAAGATGCAGAATGATGGACCCGGATTTTTGCCAGCTTCAAATCGTTGTCCCAAGCATGTTTTCACTTTCAGGAAGGTATACCTTTTTCCTTTGGATCTAGCAATTATGCTGAAGCGTAGTCATGGAAGTTTTTTTTTACAGGTTTAGTAATTTGCATGGAGGTCGATTTTAAACTTAGGTTGCTGTGTTGAGTAAGTTTTAAAATCCTTGTTCAAATCTTATAATGCGATGAGTTGTGGCCACCATCGAAAGGCTTATTTGAATCTGTTAATTATGTTGTTAAATTGTGCGACTTAGGTCGTTGAAGGAAGTCTTTTCTTTTACGATGCTAGAGTGTTGCGGATTATATAGATCTGAACTTGACCTTACGTTTTCTGTTTATTGGTATATAACCCTTCCACGGATAGGATAAATTTACTGCCGTTGATTAACAATTGCAGTTATTATACAAAGGGTCACGGTATACTAAAATTGTGAAATATGTGGTAAGGAAAGAGTGATGATTTAAAAGGTAAATAGAGATTTCGACCTATAAAGTTATATATAATGTCTAATATATCTCAAGGGATGCAAATAAAGTTTAATGTACCTCAAGGAGATAAAGACCAGGATATATATATAAAATGTCTTTAAGAAATATTTGCATATACGGCTATATATAATTTTTTAGAAGAATAGAATGCTGATACATAATGGTTTATATACCATGATGATGTTTACATACATATGAGACAATAAGGGTCCTAAATAGAGCTGATGAGTTACAAGTGTCTCTCTGCGTAGAACCTTGTGGAAAGATAAAACCAGCCATGGATGAGCCGTGATTTATGTAAGCACTCCATTTTGATAAAGAAATAAAAGAACAAATAAATTGGTGGATGTAGCCTCGTGGACGAGGTGAACCACGTGAAGGTGGTGTCTCTTTTGTGTATTTTGTGTGCTGGTTTATTTCTTTGTTTATATGATGGTTATGAATGGTTTATTTCGTTGTTTACATGATGGTTATGAATGCAGTATAAATGTTTTAATTGGTGAATAGATTACTAAATTTTCTATTTTGCAGACCTCCTGAATGCTTTATAGCATTAAGGTACAATGGGTATTTTACATATGGTATCAGAGCCAGCTATGACACTGGACCCTCTAGAATGGGCTAACATAATAGTTTTGCAGGATTATATTTGGAAGAAATTGTGGCAATTTGTACCCTTTTCTTGATTTCGTTTTGCCGGACAGTTCACAGAAGGGGGTAGGGAATTGACACTGGACGTTGGAGTGAGTTCTCCAGGTCTGCGACTACGAATTTTGAGATCAGGCGATTCCATTTAGGTTGTTATTTGATTGCAGAATGCTATACAATTTTGAGGAAAATTGAGCATTATTGCTCAACACAAAAGAAGATGTTAGATATCAGATCTTTCTCCATGCCTGTTGGATGGGCAGAATCAGCAGCTCCATGTCCGTTGGATGGTGGAATCAACAACCAGACATATCATGCATTCTGAAAAATAGAATTCGTTACCTCTCTCTGTTTCTTGCGGCAGCCGTTATACCGTTACATGTTTGAGTAGGGTTTCTGCATGCATCTCGGGTGAAGAGCTTTGGAGGTAAGAAGAAAACGGATGTTGGCTTGAGAGGAGGATTTCCATTACTCTAGGAAATGGAGAAAACAGAATATAGAGTGAGAAATCCTCAACCGTAGGCTTGCGATCTCATATCAAATATGTTTAAGGTATGAACCTCACCTTTAAAACAGTGCAGGATTTTTTGAAGTAGCACTTTCTTTTTCTAAAGATTCGATGTTGAGTAGGGTCGGCTACATTCATATAGCCTAGATGAGTCTTATCATTAAGGTCTGAGCTGGATCAATGTCACCTAGATAAAACCCCTCGATTGTATGGTCAATGTGTGAACTGGCACGAAATTAGCATTTGGTTTGCAGTCACATATTCTATATGTTTATAATACAAATCCAAAAATTTAATCCAGATAGGATGCAAATTGTATAACTGAAATGTTGCTCATCATTATGAATCTGAGACTACCGACTCGTTCCAAGTGTTCAGATTAATATAACCTAGACGTCTCATCTAAAATCGATATGCTGTAGCGACATCCAAGATTGACACTGAACCTAGTTGTGGTTTGGAATACTGTGTATGTTTATCAAAATAGATCTCAAATCGGTCTTCTTTTACAAACATATAATCTCCAGTTATATATATTTCCAACCGCAATATGGAATCACGGGAGTAGAGTAAGCTGAAATGTCGATTTATATCTTTTACCCTAATCTGGAATGTTAAAGCCGACAATCTGCTCAACGTGTCACCTCGGGTTCCTGCTTAGTGCGCTGGATCTATTCTTGGTCTTGAATATTCTTCCCCAAATGCTTGGGATCAAAGCACTGTGCTTCTTAAATAGTTACTAAACCCCAAACTGCCAGTCTAGTCTCTAAGATGCTAAGGATGGTAGGTTATGTGGTGTTTGTGGATATTTTACTGATCCTGGGAAGTCCAATTTCTATCCCAGCCCAGGATTTTCTTGTTGGAGTTTCGATGTGTAGAAAATATTGTTTAATTTGCCAATAGATTTGCCATGATCTCCTTGGCATGTATGATATAGACCTGCCCATGTTTCCCTTGATTGGGATTTCGTTTTATGTTCAGCATTGTTGAAAATGCCGACATATTTGCCCATGATCTCTTTTATTGGTTTTGATTCATAGAAAGAATTATTAAACACTGACAAACCTTCCCACAATCTCCTTAATCGGTTCTCCATTCATAGAGAGCATTGTTTAGTATGATGTCCAGATCTGTACACGATTTCCATTGGTCTGTATTTGTGATGTATGCAATTTTGTCTAGAGTGCATTTTGCATGCCTTCCTATGTAACCAGTTAGACCTAGTACGAGTATGGATTTTGCAGTTGTTTTATGGTGTGTAAGTTATTAAAAATTGTGTAGTAGAATCATTGCGTCCATATTGAAATGGATCTGAAACGTGAAGGATAGATGCATGGCATTTGATTTTATTATGGATCTGAATTCTGAGTGCGGGAAGGATGCCTTTTGACTATTTTCTTATATCAGACATATATATTAGAATCTTCTCGGCATTGATCAATTTTGGTTGCAGGCCATTATCTATGTTTGATTTTTGTTTGTATTAGAATTATCAGCATTGATTGATTTTGTGGCAGACCTATTACTTGTGTTCTGATAAATTCTTATAGATGTGAGGTATGCTAGATCCTTTCTCTGCTGGTTGATTTTTGTAAATCCTTTATCGGTGGTTTTGATCTTAGTTTAGTTATGTAGAAAGGGTATGCATCTTTTATTTTAATTAAATGTATTGTGGATCTGGAGGTGAATAGCCTCCATTTAGATAGTGAAAAATGTCCGCATATTTTGTTTTATATGCTATGTGGATCTGGAGCAGAATAGTTTTCTCAATGTTAAGATCACTTGTTAGACTAAATGTTAAGCTATTGTTAGCTAAATGATATATGTTTGTTAAGACTATGGTAAGTCATTTCTAATCAGATCAAAATGTTTTTCTAAGGATCGGAAGGTTCATCATCTGTTGACATTTCTAACTTGAAGGATTTCATCGCCTATAATTGACCACTCGAGATGGTTTATACGATTCCTAATTGGTTTGTGTCATTGTGTTGACCCTTGAGCTCATTGATGGTTTATAATATTTGTAATTCGGTTATAAGACTAAATGAATTCCTCCTGGAAATATGGGAGGAAAGGAAAATGAAGGG
Source organism: Pseudotsuga menziesii (assembly GCA_001517045.1). Taxonomy (NCBI): domain Eukaryota; kingdom Viridiplantae; phylum Streptophyta; class Pinopsida; order Pinales; family Pinaceae; genus Pseudotsuga; species Pseudotsuga menziesii. The sequence continues at coordinate 63,987 of LPNX010433674.1, forward strand.
TGTTCAAATTATGGTATTAGTATGCAAGCTAATGGTAGAAATTAATGTTTGATGGAAGGGGTTATATGTTTGGTTTAAAGTTGTGGCACTAATTAGTAGGCAAATGTCTATTTATTCAAGGAGCAATACTGTATGTTTTATTTGAAAAATATAGCCTTTGGTGCAATTTGGTTTTGTTGATTTGAGCGGTTTATGGCATTTATGGCTTCGGTATAGCTCTGTGAATTGCTCACAGTTGAAGGTGGTGTAAATAGCTAAGCACGCCAATCATTATGATGGAAATGGTTGATAGTATTACCAGACACCAACTTCATGAAGACAACTCTCCTGGTGAAGTTTTCTTACAACTGGTGAGGCCCACGATTATCTTAAGTTTTTGTTTTGGAATTATTTATCTGCAGGATGCCCATCTCAGTGGTTGAAATTAATTTTTTATGGATATTGTAGAAGGGACAGTTTTAGCTCAGATAGTTGTTAAATTGGTCCTTTTGATTGGGATTTTCTGACCTTATTATGGTGAGGCTAATTGCAGGCAATTTACTTTGTTTAGAATTGCTAACAAATTTTGGATGATTGTCTTATGGCATTGACAAGCACTTTAAAAGTTCAGATGTGGTATATATAAAATTGCAACAGTGAGTGAATTTTTCTGTTGTAAATTGAAGTTGATAAGTGGTTGCATTGTCGAAATCTTCAGGTTTTATGTGTTTTCTTGCAAATGGTGTTGGTATAAGAAATTGAAAGGATTTTGTGGCTTCTTGTAAATGCCTACTTGTCAATTCTGGTGATAAAAGGCTCTTATCGGATGAATGAAAAATGAAGCAGGGCAAGACTTGTGCAAAAATTTTGATGTTCTTTGAATTAATAAAATGATAAACTAACACCCATAGAGTGCTTGCAGGCATGGGGATTTATGGCCATGAAAAAGGCTAAAGCTCCAGGACTATGATGAGTTAAATCTCATGTGTATAAAGTTATCACTAGAAGAGGGAGTGGTGATGGAGGTAGTGGTTAAAATCTACCTTGTTTTCCCTCGGGCCAGCTAGGAACCATTATGCATTCTGGGGATGCCTAGATGTAAAACATTTGGTTAAGACTCGTTCTGCACACATTAGAGGACTGTCACATGAGTTGGGGGACTCTGTGAAGAGAATAACCTCTAGGCGCTGTGGAGGTGTGCGAGAACGGAGTGCCTCAGCTTGGTGAAGCACCCTGAAGAGCACAAAAAAAGAGATACGCCTAAGAGGGGTACAGGGTATCGTCCTTGTGTTGGGTGGCTTGAATTGGCACTTGGTGTGCTAGGATGAAGGAACATCCAGAGAAAAGAATAATGACAAAGCACCCTGAATAGCACAGAGGAGATACACGAAGGGTTGGTATCGTCCTTGTGTTGGGTGGCTTGAATTGGTACTTGGAGTACTGTTGGCACTTGATGTGCTGGGATGGAGGACATCCAAAGAGAGGAACAATGCGGAAAAGGTATGTGCCTTGCAGGTAAACTGGTACCGATGAGGTAATATGTTATTGGCAATAGAACTGATATGTTCTGAAAATTTTATAATGGGATTTCTACATTGTCTCAAATGTCAATGCTAGTAGTCATTTTTTATTGATGTATCAATTGCATTCTGGAAAATAATTGGGTATTATGGCACCAATGAACACAAAAAAATTGCATATTGTTACAATGCAAAAGAATCTATGACTGTTGTTTAAGTTGAATTGTGATTTGGACATGAATTACTGAAAGGACTAAATTATAGTTATGATATTGCAAAAGACTTGCTAAGTATGTTGCATAATGAATTGACTCTTATTGATGAAAATTGGGTAGACCCGATTTTTTGCAGGTCCTACAAACCCACAAGGATCTGAAAGGGAAAAAAAAAACCGAAAGAGAGATCCGAACAAGGCGAAGCAAGAAGAGATAACTCCTGAGAAGAATAAAAGTTTTAGAAACAAGAAAACACTGAGGATGATGTTCTTTCTTTTAGGGGGAAAGGATGTAATATCCCTCCCCTATGCCCTGGAATATTTTGTAAATTATTGTATGAGGGTTTCTGGGTGAGGAGCTCAAGTGCCAAGGCCCCATCCGAAGAAAACCTGAAAGTTAGGTAAAAGTTTATTAGCACAAAAGCCGACAAACACAGGTGTGAAAAGAACTAGGGCTAAAGGATCGAAAAACAAGGGTTTGACAAAAAGACATTATGATACAAATCATATCATAAGCACAAAGAAAAATTAAAAGGCAAGTACTGTTAAATTGGAGATCTATCAATGATAGATATAAGTTGTGTGATATAAAGTATATCATACGGAAAAAGGAAAATGACAAACTAAGCCTTCATAAAAGATAAGGTATTTAATTTAAATCTATTAAGTTACCCTTATTAATTTAGGATGGACGGCTTGAAACTAAAGGGGAAGTATTTAATAAGAAGGGACAAAAATATTAGAAACACTCGCCCTATAAGGTTACTTCCAGCTCGCCTCTGATCGGAGAAAACAATCCAATGAATTAAGAGATATATATATATGTATAAAATAAACAAAGGCTTGATATTTGCAAAAGCGGAGAATATATATATATATATATATATATATATATATATATACATATATAAAATGAATTATAAGAGTAGTATGGAGGTGGAATGCCTTATAGTAAAGAAATATATATATATTATTAAGGAAATTGCTACACGTATATATGTGTGTGTGTGTGTGTGTGTGTGTACCTGATTTCATATGGATGACCATTGTTAAGAATGAATGCCTATATTAAGTAGAATATGATTCTATCCTCTGTATCAGCCCAGAGTTTAGGAGCCGTTACATGATATTTAGTCACCGACAGATATCACTTACTCATCATTAACTTTCCTATGATTATGGAAATAATGATGGAAACGGTTTTTATGAATTATGAAAGCCCTTAATTACTACCCACAATTTGTGTTAAGGGACGTTGAACCGGCAGGTTTTGATTGTCCTGAGCAAGCCAGCACGAGGGGAGGAGGTTATTTGGGGCGTGCTTCAGCACTGATAGAGGAAGAGGACGCAGGCTTTTGGGAAAGGAGTACATATATGAGGAAGAGCTCTGCCT
>LPNX010433674.1:88610-101386 GCA_001517045.1 Pseudotsuga menziesii
CTTCCATCGCAGTTAGCGCGCCCGCCGTCTCCCTCCGTCCGTCACCGTCCCCATCCATCCAATTAATTTGGCACCAAACTCGTCGCTGCACAATTCAAACGAACCATCCCGCCTCNTAGAAGAAGAGCAGCGTGCACGTTTGTTATCTTATTTAGCACGCCGACTCGAAGTGGCGCACACATCAATACCCTTCCACGAATAAAAAATTAATCCGGCCATCTGTATAGGCAATGGAATATTACGTGGAAGTCACTTAATTAGGAACAAAGTCAACTTAGTTTTTGGAAATATTTTTCCAGGTCTATGTAAGAAACACTTTTCAGACTTAGTAAGAATTTTGATGACATGGTAATTCTGATTAATGGTGTTACTTTTAAGGTACTTGGATTTTTAAAAAATAACGTTGATGATTCAAATAAAAAATAAACAAATGATATATTCTTTTGTTTTTTTTTTAATTTAAAAAAAAAATACTTACTTCCTTAAAATAGACCTTATATGTCTTAGAATAATTTATATAACATAATTTAAAATAATAAATATCGCAAATTTTTTATATAATCATAATTTAAAATAGTTTATATCACCATTTAAATTAATAGGTCAAAGTGGTATTTAACCTTAAAAAAAGTCCTTTTATTAAGTGACGTATCTCTATTAAACTTTACTGGTCTAAGATTGAAATCTTGATTTATTTTATTTAACTTTATTGCTATAAAATGCATATCTTGGTTTATTTTACTTTATTGCTATAAAATGCATATGTTGCTTTATTGATCTAAAATAGAGAGCTTCTTGACGTGCTTTCTGTTCTACCGGTGACCATTATAATTACTCACGCGATGGTAGTGTGACTTTGTATTTTCGCATGCTCTAAGTAGAGAACGTGATCTATCAAATTACTTGCACCGCCAAGTTGCTTTAGCACTTGAAACGCGTTTCTCTGTCCCCTCCAATCAATTCTCTTTATGAGTCCACGAGAAGATTATTATTTTTTAATCGCAAAATACTTGTGTGTGGAAAAATACACATTACAACGGATCTTGAGTACGGTGGATAAGATTTTTCAAGTATATACTTACTAGTGGCTAGAGTTATTATAATAAAAAATTTCACAATCAAATGGCATCTCTAACTAATTCAATATAAATTAAGGGAGGGAAACTAAAAAAATTAACATAAGCAGTTTAGATTTATATTTTGTAGCAACATTTTAGGTGATATTTGTATCAATTTTAATCTTTTATAAAAAAAATGGGTATTTATATAAATTTTAAAAGAAATATTAGTTATAAATTAATGTAATTTTTTTATGGCATTCTATTTTTTTTAAGATAATGCAAAAAATACTATAGTATCATAAAGGAGTTTAGCAAAGGTAACTCTTTTAAGATGTAAGAGAAAATTTATTGTTGAATTTTGTCTAAGCATACAAATGTTTTAATTGAAAATAATAGCTCAAGGAAACATTTAAACATTCATGGATAAGATGAGTAATTTTATTGTTCAATGATGGGATTATAATGTGCCATCTATAGGTAACTATATTTTTATCGTGATCTGCGAGATGTAGAACAGTTGGTGCCGAGGTATGGTTAAGACACCCCCTGAGCTGAAAGGTCGCCGGTTCTAATCCCGTCGGATACCAAAAAATCCAACCATGTTAAGGGTTGGTGCGGTCCAGGCCGGGTGCGATCCTCGGGTGATTTTGACGGCTTAAATGCCCCTGGTTCGTGGTTACTTAGCGAATGGAAACCCTTCGAGTCAGGGGGGTTTCACCACTTTGCCAACAAAAAAAAAACTATATTTTTATCGTGAATTTTTTATTATAATTCTTTTTACAATTTTAATAATCTCCACTATGAGAACAATTTCCCCCTTACCTTGCTCAAGTTTATTTATCACCTTTTTTTTTCAGAAAAAAAAAAGAATCTAAATAGCACCACAACTTCCTTGACAATATTGATTTTGTAAACATGTCAACACAATTTTCTTGAGTATGGACTTTCTCAAAGGCTATTCCACCTCCATAACAAAAACTCATAGATATATTTTTGTCCAAAATTATCACTTTCAAAATCTCAATCAACGTATCCATAAATTGAACCACTGCAACCAAGATAGGTGATATAATAAGCACTTGTGCTTCTAAGATACCAAAGCACCCATTTCACTGCTACCCAATGCTCTTTACCTCAATTGCCCACGTATCTATAACAACTACATGTGAAATATTTGACCTTGTGCATATAATCACATACTTTAAACTTCCTAGTACTTTAGCATAGAATACATGAAACATATAATCATTTTCTTCCTTATTACTAGGACACAAACTTGAAGAAAGCTTAAAATGGGAAGCCAACGAGATATTTTATGGTTTCACATAGTTGATATTAAAATTTCATGACTATCTCCTCCACATACTTCTATTGTGATAACCAAAGCTTATCATTTTTCATGTCTCTTTGTACTTTTGTGCCTAAGATTTGTTTTGTTGCTCCTAGTCCTTCGTATCAACGTGCTTAGCTGACTTTAATCTTTCAACAGGTACTTATCTCAAACATGTGTTTTCTTACTACAATCATATCCGTCAACACATAACACCTAGATAATGAAGATACCATTATTCAAACTACTAAGGAAAACACAATGATCATACTCACTTCTTGAAAAAATTTGGGTCACCATGAAGAAACGAAATTTCTTATACCAATGCCTTGGTACTTGTTTTATGCCATATAATGAATTCTTGAGTTTGCAAACAAATCTTCAATTGTGATCTAAAACAATTCCTTCTGGTTGTTCCAAATATATTTCCTCATCCAAATCTTTGTTAATGATTATTTTGTGGGCAATAGGATCCCACAATGTGTATCCCTTAAATTCATCACCATAACCAATAGAGATATAATGCTTGAATAAATTCAAATATTTTAAACCTGGATGTGATTAATTATAGTGTATAAATACCTATAGCTCTTTGTCACTTGTATAACCCAATTTTTGATGCCATCTATGAGTAGATTCATAAGCTTCCTTAGATACCAGTGTTCCTTCATTTGTTTCAATATTCCTTTTCTTGTATTGGGGGAATGAGTAACAGGGTGGTTCTGGTACTCGCATGACATGGGGTCCATTCCCATCGGCTGCCACTATAACCCCAGGTGCGTCCACACAGCCCACAAGCATGGGGCATGGATAAGTCGGGGTGAGATTTGAACTTGAGACCTCCTTTACAACATTCCTTCATTTACACGGCACTTTCCAGACAGTCTACACCCCTGCGAGCTTCAATATTCCTTTTCATCTTGTTAAGGTTTCAAATATTTAGAGCCTTCTTTGCCACCAAAAATGACCTTGGTCACTTTCAATGCTCCACCTTGACAAGTCACTTTATATCCTCCAAAATCCAAAACTTCCAAGGAAATCAAATTCTTTTTTATTTTTGGTACATATATTACCTTTGTTAATATCCTCACAATACCATCAAATATTTTAATATTAATGATCTCAAATCCGATTATATTATAAGAAGCATTGTTTCCTATAAGAACAACACCATCATCAATAACTTTACAAGTATAAAACCAACATATATGTCGACACATGTGACGAGAATCACCAAAATATAATTACTAGTCTAGATGATATTGTGGGATATTACAAACAAATAAAACTTCATCAACCATACTTGAACTCTTCTCAATTGAATTTGCTTCCTCTATGGAGTCATCCTTGATTCTAAATCCTATTCCAACAATATTTCTTGATATGACTTGATTTGTTGTAGTACCAACATTTTCCCCTAACTATTATTTATTTTCACTGAGATTTAGATGTACCTATTGAATCCTCCACTTTTTTCTTGTACCAACCTCTAGCCACCATTTGCTCCAACATGGAGGTTTCCTCACTAGATTTCCTCCACACCTATTTAGACAGCAAGGCTCCCAAAATAATATTACACTCAAGAGTGCATGTTGTTCTAAGGTTAATAGAAGTGATTAAGTGGTCCCAAAATTCAGGCCACAATAACATGACTTCCCTATCTTCTTCTTTGGTCTTTTCAACCATACTAGACAATTGACACCTAAGAGTATTGAAAACATTTAAATGATCAACAATTTTGGTACTTTCTTTTACTCATAAACTAAATGATTGCCTCTTCAAGAAGATTTGATTTGTCATAGATTTTGTCATGTAGATGCTCTCCACTCTGCTCCATAAGCTTGGTGTTTTTTTCACTTAACAAATTAATATAACATCATCTAGCAAACACAAAAAATTGGAGCTAAGATATCTTGTATCGCAATATTGTTAAAACTACAGCATCATAAGTCATTCTCCAAGACAAACTTGTGTAGCCAGGATTGGGCCTCATGTGTTGAGGTAGAGAGTCTAAGTTGGACTGGACATTTTCAAGTAGAATTCTTGGGTTGGACTCAAGAATCACTAATCCTTTAGTGTAAAAGGTCATTCCTCATGTGTTGAGGTGAATTATTTGATATGTCAAAGTGATGATGTTGTAAATTCTTGTTGGACAAAGCTCAGGACTTGTGTGTCAAGTTAGATCCTCATGTGTTGAGGTGGACCTCTAGTTTATAGGAAAGGGTTTTTTTGTTGAAGCATTGATGTTGTGTGATGTATTACTAACCATGGTCATTCAAGATGGATAAAGCTATTAAGTATCCTCTAGAGATCAACCAACTCCTGAGTGAATTACTTTAGCATATGATCATTTTGTCTGAGAGTAATATAATATGATCACGACATTCGACAAATCTTCTTTGTATAATCTGATATGATAGATAAATTAAAGTTAGCACATATTGACCATGCAAATAAGATAACAGATAAATGATTAAGGCATAGAGAACAAATATAATTGAAATTGCTCATGTGAAGACTTCAGTTGACTAAAGTGAACTTGAATTGTTAAAGCTCTAGTTAAAGTAATTACAAGGTATGCCTCAGTTAAATATTGTTAAGCTTCACTTAAAGCAACAATGTATGCATCGGTTCAATTAAATAGGAAGTCACAGTGATAACTTCAGTAAATCAACCAACATGATTTTAGTTAAGAATAGTAAACTAAAGTGTTAATAAAAGGAATTAGTTAACAAAAGTGTTTTGCATGATGACACTTTAGTTAAAATAAAAGATGAAACTTTAGTTAAACTAAAATATGACACTTGAGATAAGGAAATTGCATGATGCCACTTGAGTTAGCATCCTAACTAAGTGGTCATGAAATTAGTTAGAAGGAGATTTCATCATGAAGTCAGTTAAGAATCATTTAATTTCAAATATGAAAGGCATTGTACATTGATTATGTAGGATTGAAGGAACCGAGGTGCATAGCAATTATCCAAGAAGGAAATTCACTATAGTTTGCATGGGAGGATAATTCCCCATGCAGTGATTTGCTACATCTTTTATGGCATTGATTCTTTATAGTTAGTAATGCGTTGGACACATTGCAAATATCATTCGATTGATCTCTCTTCTCTATTGCTCAGTATTCTCTTATCTTGCACTCAGGGTGCTAAAATTAATTTTCTATTGTAAAATACATTTTTTTGAGGGTTTTCCCTAGGTACACATTGTGTTAATGTTGAATGTTTTATGTGATTGAATATTATATTGGTTCAAGGATTCTGAATCTCTGCACTTAAAGAATTAAAGATCAAATCTCAACATGTTTGCACAAAATGTAACATGGTATCAGAGCTCATGGAGTGAAGGAGATAATTATTTTCAAGCAAACTTGATCCTACATAGATCTTGAGGAGTTGATCATAGTACTTGAAGACAATGGAATCAATATTAGTAAAAAATACCGACTTGAGAACACTTCAAATTTCAACACTTAGAAGGCTATGGGTTCTAAACATCCTGGAGGAATGTGACTTAGATGGCTACATATCCATTACGGTAGAGGATCCTACATCTGATGCATAGAACATCAACTTCAAGAAGAACCAAGCAGAAGACAAATAGATCATTTATGATTTGGTGAAGGACAACTTGATGTCCATGATTACTCCTTTCAAGACTGCAAAGGAATTTTTTGATACTTTGACAAACCTCTATGAGAAGAAGTTTCCGAGTCAAAAGAGTACATTGAAGAATAATATTTGAAACCTAAATATGGATAAGGGTGAGACAATAGCCTCTTTATTCATAAAGATCTCTCAGGTAAGATATCAAATTATTAGTATTAGAGTAGTGGTGGATGAAAATGATCTCATTCAAACTGATGGTATCTCGTCCACATGGGAGAAATTATTGGCTATTGGTAATGGATGAGAGATGCAACCTAACTTTGAGAGGTTATGTCATGATTGTCTTTAAGAGGAAGGGAGGATCCAAATAAAGATTACTCCCACCAAAAAATAAAACCTTGCTCTTACGACAAGGATGAAGAGAGGATTGATGAGTTTGAGGTATAAAACAATTTCTCCATGTAGTTAGTTTTTTATAAACTACATGAGGCCTTATTAAGCCATGTAGAGATTCTCCACCTCCTGCATGTGACACAATTTGGAAGATTAAGATGTTGTGAGATTCCATCAAGAAAGAAGATAAAGATCGAAGGAATCCATTTATCTTTGCATGGAAACAAATATCATGAGAAAGCCAACACAAAACGATAAAAAGATAATTATTTGTATTTTGATTATCAAAAGCTCTTGAAAATCAGATATAAATGGTTTTGAATATGTTTTATTATAGTTTTATGCATATATGTATTCATAGAATTAGGAAGTATGTTATAGTATAACATGATGACCATACATTATAATTTTCTTTTATTGGTGAATAGTAAAAGTCTTGTCATACATGTTATGATTAAATTAAGCAGCATATGGGGCCGCATAAAATTTCATGAGATATGTATGGTGGTTGTGTTGAAACATTGGTTTAAATGTTTTCATGTCTTTATAAATTATTTCCATTGCATTGAAACGTTAATATGATTGAATTTCAAGGTTATTCAATGTTGCTAATCATTGAACTAAATTTGGCTTGTAAAGAAATCCATATTCTATGATCTACAAGCATAGGATGACAAGTATTGAATGTGAATTCATTCTGCTAAAAGTTCCAAAAGATAAAAGGAAAAATACGGATCCATTCAGAAAGAAGGGGAGCCTTGGTGGTTGTATTAAATCGTCCAAATCCTATAGAATATATGTGACAGGTGAAATACACATAGAAGTCATCTAAGATGTCATGTCATTAGGGGAGTTTTGAGGTAAAAAAATGGGTCTCAAAGAAAAAATTGTACCATTAAAATTCACTTTATAAGAACCAATTAGGGTTATTAATCCTCCCTTGTCCAAATTTGTTCATATGTCTAAATCTGGAGTCATGTCTAAATCGGGAGTCCATCCAGTCTATTTTTAGTCACTAGCACCATTGGATCCACTTGGCCTAATTGGGGCACATGTTTCAGTTACTAAAGTGTGGGGAACACTAATTGAGGCCTATTGCCATTGATTTCACTTGCATGCATTAGTTTAGGAGCCTCCTAGACTAATCCCTACAATTTAGGAGCCACTGGGAGTGGCAAAACCAACCAAGGTCAGTTTAGTTGAGTTGGTGACTAGTCAAGCTAAGTTAAGAGTCAGTTACATTTAGTTCTAGTCCTCTACATTCAGTTAGTGCTAGGTTTGCATGGCTGCATGTAGGAGGGGTGCATTTATCACCTACCACAGTCAGTTACCCTTAGTCAACACTGAATGTAACACTTGAGTTGCATTTTAGAACTCCGATGAACTCCGGTTATGGTTTAGACAAGGTCAGTTAACCATTGAGTCCTTCGATAATGATTAGACAAGGTCTCAGTTACCTACAGTCAAGTAGAGTCTAATCAATTTGAATTTCCTCATGTGGATTAAAATTCCATGTGGCTATTTAAGCCATTGTACTGCATTGTAATTATTATCTAATTACTCTTTGATTAATGAAAAACATTCACAGCTGCAAGCCATTTTTGCACTGTTTCATTCTTCAATAACTGAGTAAATTGTGTGATCTATCCTATGAGTTGTGTGTTTGTCCATAGATCTATGTATTCAATTTAATATGGTATCAGAACCTCGGTGGATAAGGCACTTCTCGTCCTCAAATCTCCTAATGGATCATTTTTTGAGAAAAATTGCTCCTTCGAGCTTTGCACCAGAAGCAGAATGTTTACCACTTAATACCCCAAGTTTAGGAATTGTTGATCAAGCTTGATCAACTATGCTGGGTGTGATGAAAAGCTGAAATGTGTAGGATTTTCGACCTTATGGTGCCCTTTTTTTTGTTTTGTACGTACAACTTCAAAATGAATTCATCAGTTCCTCTTCTCACTCAATTATCAAACTATTTTGAATGGAAGGTGAAGATGTTTGTATTTATGAATAGACAAGATCTCTATTTGGTGTCTGATGGATTCAGTAGAGAGTATTTTGAGAGTGAAAATGACTAGCTAAATGAAAAGGATGCAGCTTTTAAAATAATGAAAGTGGATCTTTCTCCTAGCTTGCGCTACCTCAGTAGATCTATTAAAGATCCACAGGAAATCTGGACAAGATTGGATAGAACCTTTGGAATGATTGATGAGGATCATAATAGCACTTTGGAGAGCACATCCAACACCATAAGCATCCCTAATACAAAAATATCAACCTCCACTCTCTCTGATGAAGTTGTTCAAGATGAAGAAGAAGCAAAAGCTTCTACATAGTCAATTCGAATTGAAGACAGTCTCCATGCAATGACTCCTTCTCCTGGTGCTCCGAAATTTTATGAGATCTCTGATATCTCATCTCCTCATATGGCTGAAACATAAGAAGACATTCAAATCTCTGATATTGAGGAAAAATACTGCTGCACTTCCATGCAAACATTCATCGGTGATTTTCCTTTGAATTCTGTGCAAAATTTACCAGTAATTGCTTCTGAAAGTGAAGAGAAATTTGATTTGTCTCCCTCTAATGTTGCTGTTGGTGTAAAAATATGTAATACCTTGGATATTTTGGAAGAAATATCATATTACCAGAGTGAACCATTAGCTCCTCATGATCTAGATCTTCCGACAAATTCCTGCAGGATTGCATGCACCAAAATTCAGAATTTTGATGAAGAAGAAAGTTGTGCATCCACCGTCTCGGTTAACCATTTATTTGAATATGATATTAACCTTATTGGATCTAATAAGATCTTATTTAGATATTATCTGATATTTATTGTTTTAATATATCAAATTCATAATATTTCAGTACTGCTTGTAGCTGTTCTCATCAATGGTGTGAAGAAACAAGTACCGCAAGTCTCCTACAAAACTGTTGCTGGGGATTTGATTTCATTTCACAGTTTTGGATATATTGTGAAACTGTTTAGATATGATTTAATTTCTGATCTGATATTATTTGGTTCATATTTCATTCATACTTGTAGCTTCTCTCACGTCCAATTCCGGTGTGAAAAATCAAGTACCGTAATTCTTCCTCAAAATTGCTGTTGGGGATTTGGTGTTAGTTTCCTCTTAGGAGGTTGCTGATATTTTATTATGTAATTCATTAGCTATTTTAGAAGCTATATCAAACAATGGAGCTCAAGCATTCACTCTCAACAGTCCCAGTTCTTCTCTACCATTGATCACATACTCATCTCCTCATAGAACTAGTAAAGAGTAAGATTTTCTGCATCCTCCTGGACACTTGCTCCTAACACTTGGGGCTGTTATTACCACTCATGGTTTGCTGTTCATGGCTGAAAAATATCAGTTTCTTGAGTGTTCCTCACATGTTTTGAATCCTTAAGAGCCTTTTCTCACTTATTAGTTGAATTTAGTTGCTCTACATGTGCCTAGTCTTCATCCGGCAACTGTCTATATTTCTGGTTTAGTTGAGCATATCATTCTTCTTCCAAAGAAGAGGATTCACATGCCATGCCCCATGATACCTATGCACAGAAGAACCAGATTGATCTTGATTCTACCTGCTTAATTAGAGGGGGGTATTTTTTCCCTAACACCTTGTTTTTGAGCAGTTACTTTACTTTACTTGATGTAATGGGTGACCTATGGTCTTAGTTATCAGGGCCCACAGATTTTCCAAGTTAGAATTCAGGGGGGGTGTTAGGATTATTAATCCTCCCTTGTCCAAATTTGGTCATATTTCGAGATCAGGAGTCATGTCTAAATCGGGAGTCCATCTAGTCTATTTTTAGTCTTTAGCACCATTGGGTTCACTTGGCCTAATTGGGGCAATTGTTTCAGTTACTAAAGTGTGGGGAACACTAATTGAGGCCTACTAACACTAATTGCACTTGCATGCATTAGTTTAGGAGCCTCCTAGACCAATCCCTAAAATTTAGGAGCCACTAGGAGTGCCAAAACCAACCAAGGTCAGTTCAATTGAGTTGGTGACTAGTCAAGCTAAGTTAGGAGTCAGTTACTAAGTTAGGAGTCAGTTACATTCATTTCTAGTCCTCTACATTCAGTTAGCGCTAGTTTGCATGGCTACATGCAGGAGAGGCACATTTCTCACCTACCACAATTAGTTACCCTTAGTCAACATTGAATGTAACACTTGAGTTGTGTTTTAGAACTCCGATGAACTCTAGTTATGGTTTAGACAAGGTCAATTAACCATTGAGTTCTCCGAATGTCAGATTCGCTAGCCCCTAATAAACCAATATAACTTGTTGCTGAACATCCAACTAAGAGGAGGTATTCATGGTGCCAAGATATTCTACAAATGGAGCACCATTAGGATCATCCAAAGAGTGAAAGAAATTTGACATTTATTTATGGTATGTTGCATAGATGAGTCACATTAGTGATTTAGAAACTTCCACATATGAAGAAGTTGCTAAGAAGAAAGTATGGAAAGGTGCAAAGGTAGAGGAATACAATTCTATAATGAAGAATCATGTATGGGAATTTGTTCCTAAACCTAAAGAGAAGTCCATGACAACCTCTAGATGGACTTATAAGATCAAGGATGTGGTTGATGGTAGTATTGAAAAGTATAATGCTAGATTATTTTCCCAATGTTTCTCTCAGAAAGAAGGCATAATACTATGATGAGACATTGTCTCTTGTGGTAAGGTACACCACTATTTGAGTTATGTTCTCACTTGCATTTGTTCTAAGATGGAAGCTTCACCAGATATATGTGAATAATTCCTTCCTCAATAGTGAGGCTGAGGAAGAGGTTTACATACAACAAATTGGGGGGGTTTGTAGTTCATGGGAAGGAGTCCCATTTTTATAAAATGAAGAAATACGTGTATGTGATTAAGAAATATTTGAGGGATTTGTATTTGAGGATTAATATATATCTTCATAGGCAAGGTTTCTCTAAGAGCGAAGCTAAACCAATCATGTAATTCAAGATTGTGAAGAACCAACCTCTAATATTGGTTCTCTATATGTTTTGTTCCTTATTGAAGAGGAAAAACATATAGTTTGGTGTAAGAGAGAGCTCACTTATGAGTTTGAAGACTTGAGTCTTATGCAATACTTTTTTGAAGTTTGGTAAAGGAAGGATGTTGTTTTCCTTCTACAAAGAAAGCACACAATTGTTGTGTTGCGAAGTTTTGGTATGATGGATTGCAAATCCACGACTATTATGATGGTTTTTAGTTTGAAGAGACTACAATGAGTAAGATTCTCGATTGGATCTAGTAGATGTTACCAATTACATACATATTATTGGTCCCTTAATGTACTTGATACATAGTAGACCTATTATATGTTATGTTGTGAGTCATATGATGTTTGAGCTTAGACATAGAAATTAAGCATGTGCTTAAGTACCTTTGAGTTAATATTGCTTATGCACCCAGATATGCCTCCATTAGTGAAGTAAAGTTACTTGGTTATGCCAACTCTAATTGCAGTGGTAGTGTATTTCAGCTAGTACTACAAAATAAAAGGGTATTGCGGCTAGTACTACAGAAGCAAAGTGTTTTTCAGCTAGTACTATAGAAGCAAAGTATCTTGCAGCTAGTACTACCTACCGAGAAGCAGTGTGGCTTGAGAATATACTTACTGGGTAAAAATATTGAGTCTATACTCATTCCCTATGACAATGAAAGCTACATCAAAAATTTTGAAAACCCTATGTTTCATGGTAAGTCCAAAAACATTAAAATGAAGTATCACTTCATTAGAGACATGGTCTAGAAAGGTGTAGTAAAACTTCAATACATTGCTACTGATGAGAATATTATAGAAGTGTTAACAAAGCCTCTGTTAGTGAAGAAGTTCAGGTACTTTTGAGACAATCATGGTATGGAAGAGAATCCCTCCCTCATTGAGAGGGAGTATTAAAAGTACAACATCATAAGAAATTCTTCAATCCAATATTCACTAGTGGAAAATGAGAAATTAGTGACCAAAAAAATGACCAAAATCCGCATATCAATGACCACTTTTGGTTTAGTGATCGCTGGTGGCTAATTTACGGTCTTTTATTACACGACCAAAATTGGTCATTTTATTTTGGTCATTTATAGCTTGTCAGTTGGTCATTAATTTGGTCATATACTTGGTCATTAATTTGGTCAATATTTGAATCAACGACCAAATATATGACCACATTTATGACCAAATTAATGACCACATGACAAACTAGAATATGACCACATTTGGTTGCGTAATAAAAGACCACAAATTAGCCACCAAAACTGCTTTTTGGTCATTAATATGCAATTTTTGGTCATTTTTTTGGTCATTTATATCTCATTGTTTGGTCAAGTATCTCTCAATT
>LPNX010433674.1:101471-118879 GCA_001517045.1 Pseudotsuga menziesii
TCGCAGCAGCTTCAATTAACCCTTACTTAGCAGCTTGAAAGCCTTGCAGCAGACTCTTCATACTCAATGGCAAAGCCTCAGCATCAGGCTCTTCATACTCAATGGCAAAGCCTCAGCATCAGGCTCTTCATACTCAATGGCCCACTTAGTTAATTTCATTCCTGCAAAATCCAGTAAAAAAATCTAAGTAAAAAAAACAATGAACTGTAAAATACAAAAACAATGAAGAAAATTATTTATAATGTTCAATATCTTAGCCTCCAATTGCTTTTCCTTTTTCTATACAAAACACTTGAATTGAGCGATTAGACATTTATTTCCAAGTTTCTATTCATACTCATGCACTTGGAAAGATTCTAATGTTTTACCTCGGGTTTAAAGACACTCCCTATGGTATTCTGGGAGATACTCTCAATAAGAAGGAAATGTACAATAGAAGGGAAACTTTATGAACTGTCTAGTTGGTCCCTGAGCCTGCCAACAACACATGCCCTAACAACTGTCATCTGGAAGCCAAATATGACGTGTTATGTAACAGGGTTAAGCTTCACATGCAATTAACAAGAACGTTGAATCATATAACAATGGGGAAATGCCATGTTTTATCATATCCCAACACACTTGTAAGAAGAAATCATGCCCATAGATATAAACCAATGAGAAAGGCCAACCAGATTCAAGGTCAATGCCCCTGTTTTGTCACTACAAATTTTTGTAGCAAAACCCATAGTCTCACATTCTAACAAACTTCGTACCTAGAATGGGGTGAATTTTTAGATGTTGAAAGATCAATCACCCATCGATGCATAGTAATAAATTATTGTAAATCAGATACTAACCAAAGCCTTGTCTGCCATCATCTTCTTCATTGAATAAGCTAAACTATCAATAAAATGACAAGAAAACATCTTAAGAAGCGAGACACCACTCTCAAATAAATCATAGACAATCACTAGATATTAATTTGAATAAGCTAAATCTAGAAAAACCTCTGCAATTAATCGTACGTCAAGGTGACTGCCAATGGAAATCCTTCTGGAATTGCAACAATGACAATGGAAACCTACAAACAAATATTTCCATTAGTATTTCTCCTATGTGCATTTTCTTATAATCATTGGACATGACACTACTCAACATTTTTGTAAACAATGACAGCTGATTTTATACAAACTATCCATTCAAGCATAATACTAACAAGATACTAAAAGTAGGACATGGTGACCTACCGCAATCAAGAAGATGTTAACAATTATGTTAATTGTGTCTCCAACCTTGGTCTTTCCTGCTTGAAACATGGGTTTCCCATTGGAGTCTTGTGTATTTCCTGCAAAAATATCATAAAATAGAACACAAGCTACAGTCAATACAAAGTGGCAATGCAAAACACAAATAATTTAGATAAAACATTGAAATGTAGTACAGTATCACTTACCTAATCAAGAGGATGCCAATCAAGCTACTGATCAAGTTGTTAGGTAGCAATGACGAGGGAATGAATGACATAAATAAACTGAAACAAGAAGCCAATTTTTGTTATTCAAAAATGCAGAACTCACTCTAGAGTCTATATTGGTTTCTGTAAATCTAAATAAAACCTTATACATAGAATGATCCAATGTGGCCTGCATCACTATTCAACTATTTATATTCATTCATAAGAAGCATGCTGGGTATAAAAATATGAATCCAACTATTTATATTCATTCAAAAGAGTTGTAGATTAAATTTAAATGTATTCAAGACCTCAAAAATAATTCCTCTCTTAGATGTACCTTTGCATGCACTCATTGAGGATTTTGAACCAATCAAATTTCCTAGAAAAGAGTGAAACAAGTAACTACTCAAATAAAAAATGAAATCACAAATTTAGATTGCACTATTTTGTAACATAGAAATAGATCATCCTAAAGAATGGCAACAAGATCAATGCCTAGGTGATATTTTCAAAAAACCAAGTAGGAAAAATAACAGATTTTAATGTTTGGATCAACATACCAAAGGAGAAAAGATGCCTCAAAGAATCAACATCATTTTCCTCTAGGGTGTAGGTCTGCAGAAGTAGAAGCAATCTCCTCACAAGAACAAAGTGTCAAGAAAGGATATTGGTCTCGTCCTGAAGCTAAGTCCCCAAGAGATCTGAATCTGTGGAGAAAGGAAACCAATCTTAAAATAGACTCGAGATGCATAGGATGTGCCACAAACTCAACTTTAATAATATCTTGTGGAATTGTCTTTGGACACCTACACATCTTTCGACCAGATATTTTTTTAACTAGGAAGACTGGAAAAATGTCACTTCAAAATCATAGTGGACAAGGTGGCCAAATGGCAGCATCAGATGGCCATTCAATTCGGGAATCTCCATATTTCCACTAGATCAAATGTAAAAATACTACCTAAAGACAAATGCAGGGAAGCTTTGTTGAACGCATAAGTCCTCCACAAGATAAGAAAATTGTTATTATCCAATCTCAATCCAGAACTTCAACCACCATACCATAAAAATAGGAAATTCGTTGGAATAGCAAAAAGAATATCAACAGGATGACAACCGGATCACAAATTTTATAGTGAGACAAAAGACAGGCCACTCTTAAAACATCTTAAGAAAACAACATATGTGAATTATGCAATAGAAATAAAGTTTAAGATGCACAGAAGTTATTTCTAGGATATTCCATCTACATTTTTAAAATATGAGAACTAAGATCTGCCTCTTATGACGTATTGGCACCTTCTCTCCTTCATGCTTGTGAGGTATGGAGCCCACAGCTGAGGAAAAGAGGTTGAAACCACATTAACAAGGTACTCATTAATAAGTTTTCAAAATGCATTAACTTTCAACACCGAGAAAATTATTGCATGCCATTCAATGACTTTATATGTGGTTTTGAAGATGACATGAATCTAGCATGTCCTATCATTTTCACTTTGTTAGTTTCCATAGGAGCTGTAGATCATACCATCATTTTTGGAAGAAATAAATTCTCTACATGATAAATAACCAGTCCCTGGCTGATGTAAGAAGAGAAAGCTATTGGTAATAGCAAGCCAGAAAGCCATCCTGACTTCAATGCAATGCAAAGCCATGTACATTGTGCTCTATTACTGTATTGGTTACTTTTACTTGTATTTCTAATGGACCGTGCTGGAAGAAGGTAACACTGATGCTAAAGAGACCACACCTTTTCATGTAAATTTAAATCATGTGTATACAAGAATGACATCTTGTATTGGTGCATATCTCTATCATCTACTTGGTTTATTTCATTTCCATCCTAGAAATTTCTAGTGTTCTAAGAAATGTGCAAATAGACTCAAGGAAATGGTTGATGAATCGTTTAATCATTCGACATCTCTAGGCCTTGTATAATGTGCTTCTATGTCATCAGAAACTGCTCTTAAGGGGGGGACTTCTAGAAGAAACCATCCCAAAACTGAACCGCTCCAGAAACCTATTGCTGACATCTATTTCCCATTTCTGGATAAGAACTTGAAAGAAATGCAACATAGATATTAGAAACCTGAATTTGGCCTTTTGGGGTTTTCCAATTTTCTTTTCTGGTAACATAGATATGTAGTATAATTGATCTCCCTGTGCTGGTTATTTGAAGGTTCTTAACTGGACTTCGGCCATTCTTTTATGTGGGTGCAAGCAAATAATCCAGGCTGAGTTAGAATACATGGTAGATTATATCATTGTAACCAAAAAGAAAAACTTATCTACAGAAGTGATAGACACTGCTGACCAGATAAACTAAGAAGTCATTTCTGAATCAACTTCAAGCGTTCACCCACTATAATGTGGTGTCTAATTAATCATAAGCAGAGGGCATAAGCTAAAGTAAAATCCATTCCTACTAGAATGCAATTGTGTTAAAGCTCTCTACCTTGTTCCCGAAGAACATTCCTTAGCTTGGACATTTTCATTTGCAAATGGAGGTATGGCAGCATTGTCACCCTTGTTTGCAATTTTATAGGTACCATTCTCCCTTGCATTTGAGCCCTTACCACCACCAATATCTGAATAAAAGAAGTCCACAAACTTATTAAAATATTTTTTTAAACAATATACAGTATATGCATCGATGCCTTGTTCTTTCCCACTTGTTTTGCTAGTCACACTCTCTACCTTGTATACATATTACATATACCATTTCTAGTTAAGCATTTTCTGTGATATACATGTAGAGGGATGTTATTCGACATACCTTTTTTAGAAGTTTGAATATCAATTTGTCCAATGTGAACAACACATAAGACTGTGTACCAATAATTGCTCGGCAATCATCCTCAAACTTAGCATTATCTGCTGAGCCATCGAGTAAATTGAATAATATAGTCATAAATCTGCAATCAGATAATTCAAGCAAATAGTTAATTGTGCTTCAAAATAATTGAACAAAATATCTAAAAAGAGTTAAAACAAGCATATGAATATAAAAACTTGTCAAGCACAACTCACTTTGCATACAAATCTGGAGGATTTGTGTCTTTTACACTTTTCCATTTACGTTCAGCAGATAATGAATTCTTCTTTGCTGAGAGTAATCACTCATATAATGTTTGCACCATGCCAAACCATTATAGCCTCAATTCATTTTATAAAATAGAACCTATCAATTCATGTACTATAAAAGAAACAGTAAACTGGACCCATTGACATAAAATCAAGGTGAGAAGTCAAGACCAGACTTAAGTAGAGCACATTCACTGTAAGAACTTGCTAGAGATGAGAGAAGATTCAGGAGAGGTCTTTTATCGAGGTTCTTTCACTGGATTATGGGCTTGCCTCTTATGCTACTGTAAGGTTGGTTACTTAACAGATACTTCCAATATTAATTTTAATAAAACTTTTAGGCTTTGTTGTCTAAGTTCTAGCATTTAATGCTATCCTACAACTAACACAATGCCGACATTACATAAAACAAATTGCACGTAACATTAATATGTTTAATCTCTCATTATCAGAATACCTGGTGGAGCCTAAAAAGCACTTAAAAAGAGTCATTGCCATAGAAAATTTTCGACTCTTTTTGTGCTCCATTGTTTAAAGTAGAAGGAACATGTATTGCAAGAGGCTTGACTGTTAGCGAAGAACGATCTGAAAGTGCCAAGCATGTCCCTTCTCCGTCAACATCATGTGCATCAGCTGTTACCTCAGCCTCACCTTCACTTTCAGCCTTTCCATCATTTTCTTCATGCTGTTCATCATCTTCCTCTTCTTCCTCATGATCTTCACGTGAGCACTCATCACCATCCCCAGATTCACTACCTGAAACATCTTCACCAGCTTCTGAAGCATTCTCACTATCCTTAGTTGATCTTTGAGGACTCTCTTGCCCCTCATTGTCTGCATCGGCATCATGTTCCCCTCCTGCCTCAGCACCACACTCAACCTCTTCATCTTCCCCACGTCTATTTCTATACTGTCTGTTTGCACCATTCTCCTCCCCTCTAGGCACAGTGTCTGTACCAGACACTACATTTCTAGCATGGGCGAACAATGTGTTTTGTTGATCCTCAGTCTCTAGCATAGGTGACAATTCACCTTCTTCTCTTTCAATTTTCAAGCTTCTATGTACAACTTCTTCGAGATACCTCAAATCCATGTTCCTACCTTCCATTCTTAAGCCAATATGATGTCTCTCAGTTTCTTGTACAACATTGTGTGACAAATTTTAGTTACACAAATGCATATACAATGTACATATACAAGTTTAAATGATGGTTTGCATAAAGAACAATATTTTTAGTTCAAATGAGACAAAAAAGTCAATAGAAAAAAGACAGTGCCTTCCAAACAAGAACTCTCTTGGTCTTGCTCGTTTTCAGCTCTCAGATTAAATAAATTACAGAAACCACATAATAGAAAGCAAAAACAAGTAGGGATTTCACTCCACATCCAATCATTCATATGATGTGGCATACTGTAGATATTTAAACACTCACTCACTCTACTGCCATACATAGTAAATATTAACAATCAAGAGATCATAACACATTCCCACCGCTAAGAGACATATGAAATCAACATGGCAATAGAATAGCCCATATGGACTCTTTTAGCTATGAATCCTCGTAATTTATATACCATGTGAAATGCACACAACATAATATGGGAGGAAGAAGGTATTTTACCAGCAATCAGATGTTTCAATTACAACCAATGAAATATTTTTATTTGAATATTATTAAGCTTCCTGGTAGTATACTTTAACCAATGAACACTATTTCATCCTATGTTCGCTGCATATATTATATTTTAAAACAACAATGTAGATAACGTAATGTTAATAATTTCCAACAAATGGCCGCAAAAGTAGATAAGATAAGAGAACTCCAGAACCATACATCTACTAAAGGGCCTGCCCTGTCTTTTATAGAAGGCTCTGGCCCACTCTCACCGACCATTTGCCCATGCCTTGAATGCTGTGCACCAGTCTCTAGCAAGTACAACACAATTAACCTCAAAATGAGAGAAATAAATAGAATAGTTAAAAATGAACTTAATATTATCTACATTATAGTGCTTGTTAAAGCCAAATTCTTCTATTAATTTTAAGTCTCTTTGAAGCTGTGTACCATACATGGGATGAGTAGCTAACCTGATACATGGTCCAAACCCAATCGTCCTGAACTTGACTCTGTTGTAACTGCATTCACAGCATTTGAGTCATCTAACTTTTCAATGCGACCAACCTGCATGGCTGTACCAGGCATCTCATCAGCAACAGGTGCAGCGGAATGAGATTTTCCACCCTCACTTTTATGCCTGTTTTGGTCAGTTTCATGAATACCATTTCCCCTAATGGTACTCTCACCATTTTCCATTCTAACCCTGACAGAAATTGCTGTTCCCATTGTTGAATTTTCCTCACCATTACCAATAGCAGTTGGTTGTTTCAAATTAGTGTTTCTGATGTCAGCTCCAGCACTTCCATCACTCTCCCCTATTATACTTGCTGCACTACCTTTTGCAGCAGAGTTCTTCACTTTCATTGCCTCCTCTGTGTCCTCTGCACCATGAGGTCATATTGGGACACCAAGAATAGGCTCCAAGAATGATGTCCAAAGCCTCATCACTTTCTCAAATTGTTCTATCGTTGTACATACCTCATCACAGGAGTACTTAATAATTTGATATAAGTCTTCATGAATGTCAGAATCAGGATATTCAAACTGCAGATTAGGGATTATTGGTCTTCTATTCCCAGCTGCGATAGCAAGAAGTACATCATCCTCCTTCCTCTTCTTCTCATTTATTTCTTTAATCTCTGCCAGAAGAGCTGTTTAACAAGTGATAAAATATTGCTTAAGATATATATAAGCACTTAATAATACAATACAAAAGAGAGAATTGAAATAGCACCAATCCAGAAATCATGAACTACATTAACAGGAGCACTAATCAATACATCATGAACTACATTAATAGGAGCACTAATCAATACAATATTCTCTCATCATATATGATACAATGGTAACAACCTTTATAAATCAAACAAAGAAAACATAAAAACCCTTTCTTAATTTTAATGGTACACAGTACACTCCCTATATCACCTCAATAAGAAGGAAACCTTAAAATACAATCACAATATAACATTCTTAAGAGGTAAAAGTGTACCTAAAAATTATTTAGACAGACACTTGAGGGAAAAAACATAAATTATGACAAGTTAAAAAGTGTTCTAAGAGACAGGAAGATATCAGAATAAAATGATCATCTAACCCTTAGTGCTCAGGCTCTTTTTATCTTGCTGCTTGAAGTAAAAGCTACGATGATCAAGTGATTTGTGATAGTTCTTGGCATAAACTTCAGCCTAGACTTTATTCGTGTCTGTACGACATCTTGACCATTCTTCTTGCTTTTGCTTGAGGTGGATCAATATGATAGGCAAAGCTACAGTAGCATTCTTTCATAGTAGATCAATTACATCAAGCCCATGATCTCCATAAATACGTTCAATGCACCTTAAATTTAGAGCTGTAAATAAGCAAAATAAACATGAGTAGAATGTTCCAGATACTATAATACTTTCAACTCATCAAGTTCACCACAAAATACCTTTGTAGAATTACGAATACCTGTTAAGTGATCTTCAATTCTAATTTGACCATCTTGCTTAGCAGTACCATCTTTCATCTTTTCTAGAAACTCCTCTACACGCTTTGTTGTAATAGAAGTAGACTCCAGCAACATATCCAGTTCAAATCTGATAATATAAAGTACACAAGGATGTAAAATTTCACCATTGCCCAATATTAAATAGGCCATAATAAAGAGCAACTTGATGACACCGTTTCACCTAAAAGACTCTGTACATCAAAAAATAACACTACAAACGTCAATAAGCCACACACCTATCATGTTCACAGCGGAAGAGACTTTCCTCATATTGGTTCTTGCGCATATGCTTAAAAGAGTAATCCTCACTACCAGATGTCACCGATACCCAAATATCATTTAACACAGATGCTCCAAGATCGGTACGATGACTTGCAGGAGGCTTGGGATACTGCATGACAATTGAACCATTCGTGTTAGTATAAAATCAAACATCACAACAAATTCATAATCTAAATGATAAATGTTATAAGTTCTTTTGAGCTTACTCAAAAAGCAAGCTTACCTTTAAAACCAGCAAAGATCCATCTTAAACCCGTATCTATCAAGCACCGAGAGGGATCCAATTTCTTGTGTATTTTTTTTTTTTAAACTCAAGAAATTTGATCCCTCCGTTGCTTGATAGATTCGGGTTTATAGGCCAACGTGAATTTTTTTCATTACTTTTTATTTTTGGTAATGTAAAGTTACATTACGTTACGTGACAACATCTTTCCCATACTGGGCCATAGAGCACATCACTCCTCTCAGTGCAATTAATCCAAAAGACACAGATGGATAATAATTTAAAGAAGATTTCCTTACATTTTTTGGAAGCAAACGATAGCTGGGAGTACACCACTCACAGTTTGACAGATCCAACTCAGAAATTGACTTATTCATATACTTCTCCTTGTTTGGGAGTAAGGAGACCTTGTGACTGGATGAATCTTTTGCAATGTAAAGCGCAGATTTATCAATTCTCTCCCTTTCCTTTTCCCTATCTCTTTCACGATCTCTATCTTTCTCCCTCTCTCAGTCACATTCCCTGTATTTTTCCCTGTCCTTCTCCATCTTTACAGGTTTTTGAAGTGATCCATCTTCCCACAATGACTACAACAATTGCAACCTCTAATTAGAATTTAGAAATTTACAAGAATATTGCATGCCATTGTCTATCTAGACTTAGAAGACTTCCACTCACAAGCCTAACAAAGACATGGTTCAAAATTCCCCAATCTCACACACTTCTTTTTGCTTCATGCAGAATAAGAGCATTAGAGGGAAATGCATTTAATATCAACTAGGAGAAAGCATAACCTAAAGTGGAGTTGGGCTAAAAACTCACTCTTGTTAAACACGCCAGCAAGGAAACCATCTGCACAAAAGTTGTACATACATGTTATGAAAAAATCATGCAGATAATTCAAAAGAAAACACAAGAGAATCACATGGGAAAAATTAAGACATCTACTGAGTGTCAGAATTCATACCAATGTTCTCACATTGAGAGAGAAATTCATTGAACCCATCCATAAGATCCGGAAATTTTCCAAGTATGTCAGAGACCTGAAAAGATATTTAAGTGTTAAGTCCTCACAACTTGCAAAGAATGTTTACAGCTTACAATGAAATACATGGAACAAACTCACTTGGCAACCCTCCGATACCTGCAACACACAAATATACATACATACACACACATTTATATACACCAAATCCACAGCTGAG
Source organism: Pseudotsuga menziesii (assembly GCA_001517045.1). Classification (NCBI taxonomy): domain Eukaryota; kingdom Viridiplantae; phylum Streptophyta; class Pinopsida; order Pinales; family Pinaceae; genus Pseudotsuga; species Pseudotsuga menziesii. Next base: position 111,316 of record LPNX010433674.1, read on the forward strand.
AGACAATTACATTTTAGCTCCATGGAATATTTAATTAAGTAATCCTTTACATAACATCTACAAAGTAACCTACCAAGCTTTGTAACTGTGCACGGTAGATTATTTCTGTGCTGTATATGTGCAGACATTTCAAGAACTCTTGATATGTATCATGATTACGCAATTTGGATTTTACTTTATCACAGAAATGTAACTCCTGCTGATACACATCTGCATAGAAATTTATATTAGCTACTCTCCTAGATGAAGTATGAGTTTGCAGAAAATGACTAAGGAATTGAAGTTCATTGCTAATAGTCATCAATACAAAACATCAGATTCTCATCCTAGATTACTAACTATTTTTCTAAGCAACGATCAGCAAAATAATCAATAAAAACAAAATATAATATATATGATGACTCCAATGACCATTAGAAACACCTAGAGGGGACTCAGGTCATTGAAGCAGATTTTGGGGGTAAGCTACAATCTAAGGGCCACATAATTCAAGATTTCAAGGCAGCAATAAGGCTAGCAAACAGAGATGGTAAAATTTTATAAAAAAGACAGAACAGCATAATTGAGTTGTGGAACAGGGGTTTTCCTGGTGAGATTTGTAAAAAAGAAAACAACAAACGTATGGCTGCTGTTCCAAGACTTTTTGGTGGTTGGAGAATCCTACTATGGGGTACCTCTGTAGTATACACTCACTGGGAAGTATGTTCCCTGGGAAGCTTATTTGGGTATGTTGAAGAGACAGTATGACAGCAATGAGTAGGAGATCCAAATCATAGGCTAACATACTTTGCGTCAGTAAATAATGGCATTGTTACTTTTTCAAGGAGAAACAGTAACACTCAACGGATGGGCTGTAATGCTCTGTCCTGTGAAGAATACGCAGTCAAAATTTTAGTGAACAAACCAACTGAAACTAGTGTTTCTTCCTGTGTTTCGAAGCTGTGAAGATAGGTGAGCAGTGCTAAGGAATTTGTTGTCAATATTGCGAGAGAGAAGGCATGTTGCATTAAGTTAATTTCTGTGAATATATTCCTTTCCTGGGCCTGAGTCACAGCAGCAAAGGTGCACAGGGTTTCAAGGTCGATGTACATGCAAAGGATAGAAGCACTTGTTATGGTGTTCATAAACAACATGTGCAGAACACTTCTTATATATGGATAGACTTTACAGTATATTGCAAACGAAGGGGGCACATTGGCTAGTGTAGCATGCAAAAGGAGCGCAGTCAAAACATAAACCTTGTCTTTACCCATATTTAAACAAACCATGCAGAAATTGAGTTTAAGTTCTAGTTTTAGGTTCTGAGCACTTAAAACTTCAGTTAGTGTTGAGTTAGCAGCCAATTTCAATGGGCATTTAACACTTTCAGTTAGCAGCCACCAGATCTATAATGATACTGAGAATTTAGTTTTTTCGTGGGGAAGCAAGTTTACTTATTTCTGTTGACAGCAGCAGTGTTCAATACTGACCTATCCAAAATAGGAAAATCATGCATAAAGGTCTTCAATAGGACCTATGTGCACAGCACACAATTAAATTGGCAAATGACCTATGTGCAATCAAAGACCAGTAAATGAAAGGAACATGATAAAATGAAGCATTTGCCAAGATTCAAAATAACCTACTAGCACACAATCGGTCTAAATCAGGGCACTATAATGGGAGATCGCATACCCACTTTATAGTCACAAGATAGGATGAGAATTCAACACCAAGATATCCAAAACAAAACAAAAAAACAGGCATTTATAAGTAACTTTCTCTATTCACATAGAAGTTTATGGTGGTGATAGTATACAAGATATAATGATCCTTGTATCTGAAGATCCATTTATTTCTTGAAACATAGCTTGCACTGTTTCTGCAATGTTAATTTCAATCATAAAAGACGATTTGAAATCCATGGATTTTTATTTAAATTTAATATTTAGATATCCACGGACATAAAATGGCCAATGGGACTGGAAAAAAGTACATGAATCCAATTTTACAGGAGAAAAGTACAGGCCTGCTTGCAGCAACATACTGAATCACATTAAAAATAAAAACTAGCATACATGCCTTTACTCACACCTGTGGGTGTAGTGGAAATTATGGCTTCCCCTCTGTTCTTCATTGCTTAGGTGGGATAAATCAAGGCATTGTGGGTCTGTCAAACCATGAGCTTGATGCAGGGGAGTAGGATCAGCAGGAATCCTGGGATAGTATTCATGCTTGTAGGCACCAGCCTGAAACTCTCTGCTACCCGGGTAAGGGTTTGACTGTTGAAATTGTTTCTGCGGCTACGTCTTGGTTGAATTTGGAACCTCTCCCATGTTTGGTTGTTTCGTAGAGCTTGGGGGGGGGGGCACACTTGCTAGGAGGAATTTTGAGCATCCAAATTCCATGTTCCTTATTTCAGCTGCCAATAAAGAACATTATAACATATATATTTGTAGGGATACACATCAGTTGGAGCCCAATGGTTAAACTCAATTGCGTTGAGTGCTATCCACTACAGTTTTGAGAGGGTGCAACTATCTAACAGGGCACCTTTGGGTGTGGGGAAAAAGATAGAAGGTCTGTACATTTCATGTGAGAAATATTCACCATATTTGATGAGAATATCAGACTTTATTTACTGCAAATCGAATCAGTCCTGTAGCAGATTGTCTCTATTGCTCAAAAGCACTTTCCAGTAGTAGCATATTCAACGCACTTATGTCCTGTAGCGAGCAGCAGTAATTTGACTTCCTGTACAAGGCTAACTTGAAAGAGGTCATGAAGCTTCCCTGAGGTCACAGGAGTCTATTAAAGTCTATATTTCTTGTTTGTGGATCCAACCAGTCAAAAGGAAACCATTTCATCACTTCCCAGGCATGTTTTCAGTCATTGAATAAATAATCAGATCTGAAGTTTCTTTCTTTAAATTTTGTAATGCATATGGTTTGCTCATCTAATGTTATCATTAAGATCTCAAGTTATAAATGGTAAAAATCATATATGGTTTCATAAGGATGCAATGTTAAGCCCATAAATCAGATCCAAGGCTTAAAGTTAAAACATCCATAGGAAACCTACAGCAATGAGCATTCTAAGTGTTTGACAAAACTCCACAATCAGAATTATGCACAGCAAGCTATAGCAGTCTATGTTGAAGTATTTGTTAAAATGGTCTCAATCAGGGAGTTCTCATAGAGAATTACAATCATCTGAAATCAAACTTGAGCTTAAGGTAGTAAGGTAGTAGTGTCCACTAGTGTTTGACAAATCTTCAACTAAACTTAGATTGTTGGAAAAATTTGGGTCAATTTTAGCTTGGGACATCTCATTGCATTTTGGCCTTGGCTTCTAGTTCCAGATTTTCTTGACATGTTCTTGATGAGTGTCCAATCATGTATTCATATCTTAATTAGTCCTGTTGATCTACATTTGTGGTCATTCATTGGACATTAATAAAATTATCTTATATCCGTACAGGTCTTGCATTTTTGCCCACACAATTATGGAATCAAAATATTCTATTATTCAATCTCAACAAAATTATGGCTGTCACAACATGTATAAGATTGAGAATAGCGATTGTCATCTAACGCTTAACATAGCTTCCTTACCAGCATTAGGAGTTACAACAAGGAATTGCTCTACAACACCTTCATTTTGTGCAATTGTCAAGCTGCATGGAAAAGAGACCAAAGAATAGCTAGAGTTATCAACCAATTTAAGGACTGGGATATTCCATGACATGAATGCACAAAAATGCAATCTGACGTGTTTAAAGAAGAATACAAGGGTATGCATTATTACCTGCAAGTGTTGTAAACAAGGGTACCACCAATCTTCAACAATCTGAACCCGTTATTCAAAAGCTGCAGCTGCATTGAAGGATATGAAAACAACAGTAAACCATTGGACCTTAGATAATTGTATTCTCCTAGAAAAGATGGAGGGAAAGTTATTAAATCACACTCATTCAAACCATTTAGAATATAGAGAAAGTATCAATTCAGCGAGTAGAATTTCATGGAATTATCAGCAGGCTTCATGCCACTAGTAGATCTAAGATTCACTGAGGCTTCGAGGTTAAAGACACAAGAAGCACATAGTATAATAGCGTTATTGGCATGATATGCTTTCAAAATTCTATACAGGTTGCGTGGTAAACTTTATAGCCTGTGTTCTTCATGTATATTGCTTTGTGTGTTTGTTGGAGATGTCAAATAATAAGTGAAATTGTGGACTGATGGATGTTTTCTTTGAATACCAATTGCATGGTAAGAAGCAAGACTTGTAATTCCCTTTATTTTTCATTATGGCTATGGGACAAAGTATAGTATATATTTCTTAGGCTTCCTGTTAGAAGATAGGTTTGGGATTTAAGAAAATAGGCTAGATTTCTGAAGCATGGAAGTAGTAAGTCTTTGTGTGGTTAAGTAATGAATGCTACAAATTATAGAGGAAAAGGTAATAGATATGTGCACACCTCAGATTCTCAGAAGACTGAGATGTACAGGATTGTTGTGTAATTAAGTCATTAGAGTGATAACTTCAAGTGTCTGTCTATATGTATGGCTCCTGTGAAAATCCCATCTTGAACAGGAAATTAATTTGTCGCCAGCTTGTTAGGATTTCTAGTGACTGGTGTTTTCTACTTCCTTTCATTTAACAGATGCTTTAAGAGGGAGTTGGGAAGTATTATTTTTCAGTTTTAGGCTCTGTGTGCCTTGTTGGGTACTTTATTTTACTAATTTTTAAGAGTCATTAGGTCAATATAATGTTAAGTTTGAAACAATTACTGTTTGTTAGTGGCGAGTTGGAGTATGCTGCACGATGTTTTCAGGCCATGCTAATGGAATATAAACACCATTCAGGAGTTCTAATCAACTATGGTGCCCTTCTTTTGTGCAAATATGGTTCAGTTGTTGCAGGTATGGGAATCTAACACATAAGACCTTCAAATCTATTATCCCTTTTCCTTGATTGGTATTTTGATAAATCAGAGCTTTTGCAAACACTCTGCTACATGAAACCCTGATTTATTTTAAAACTGATGGTGTAGTATGTTAACTGGGTTCTTGAATTTTCTTTGTGAGGATCCTAGCCATATGACTAACACTGTAATTTTCCAAAGATTAGGACATGTGCATTATATTTATTACTTTATACACTCAAATATTTCATTAAGACATCATATAGGAGAAGTTGGGTCACCGGAAATGGTCAGATTCTTATCTACTGGACTTCAATTTTTTGGTGGCTTCATCTCTTATTATTAAGCATGTATGTTTACTGTGAGCTTTTGGATCGAAATGTAGTAGTGATAGAGGGGCAGACGCCATTCAATCATTTGCAGTTTCCAAAACTGCAAGAAGCATTATTATAGTTGTAAGTTGTGGTGGTTGAACTTTGATAGGGAGTTGTAAGTTGTAGTTGTTGAACTTAGCTTCTAGGAATAAGTTATATGTTACTTATTTTTTTATGTAAAAAAGTATAATCATCCGTATTCTATGCTTTAGGTACCTGTCATCACCAATCCCTGATTAATCCTTTTGCAATTTAGCAAAAACAAATGCTATTCTTTCATGGGTGTAAATACAAACCCCTATCCTTGTAAATATAACATATTTGTTAACTTATTTGTGTATTTGACTTTTTGAATTATATTTTGCAGGGTCGTTTTCTCGATCAACAGTGAATTACAATGTTGGATGCAAGAGTGCAGTATCAAATGTAGTGATGGCTTTAACAATCATGGTGACCCTTGTTCTTCTAACGCCTCTATTCTACTACACTCCTGGAGTTGTGTTGGCATCCATAATAGTTGCAGCAGTTATGGGTTTAATTGACTTCCTTGTAGCTTATTTCATATGGAAAGTTGATAAGGTGGATTTCATATGCAGCCCCACCAATAGGATCGAATGTAATACAAAATGCAACATCATGCCCGACCCGTATTGAGAATGAAACTGGTACACCCCTTTCAACTCTCAAAACAGGAGCCTCCTTCTTGCTTATATACAAAACCTTCGATGGGTTTGGTGGGTTAGGAATCTAAACTTTAAAGAGCTCTTGGAGTAAACTTTAACTTGTATATTTGGAGTTGATGAATTCTTCTAGTTAACAGTCAACTATGATGTTTCTCCCACTGTGTTTGTGTCTAAGTTATACAGGCTGCTTAGAATTTCAGCTCAGGCATTTCTTCTATCCAACATCATACCATGACCAGGTTAATTAGCTTAATGGCATTGATGTCATCTGGGAGAGGTAGCATATAGGTTAAAATATAGTTTAATATGTGCAAACAGAAATAGGTATATTAAACAAGCCCTACATAATCAAAGACTCACCAAGAATGAGCTTTTTATTTCCTTGCACAATGTCATTCCCAACAACATTAACAAGTGAAAATTTCAGTTGCTTTCCAATTCTGATGACTTGATTACAATTTTCTACTTTCCTAAATGGCATCTTTATTGGAGGCTTCGTTGCTTGCTTCCAATTTACCATCCCCAGGGCCACTTTGTCAAGTACTTCAAGTAGGACCCATCTGCGATAAGAAAAGCACAATACAAATAAAAATATTTTAGAACCCGGGGAATTGTCCTATAAAAGATGACAAAATAAAATGTGGAAAATATAAGCACTATGGAAGATGCAAGTGAAACACCAGCCAATAAAAAATCTAGGGAAGATTTTAAAAAAAAGGATGTAAAATTCAACCACCAGAGTCATGATTGAAGACCAACTTACCCATTTCTAACATCCTCAAAAAGATGGTTGAGAAATGTGTTGATACCAAGACTATTGATCCATAAGCGGAAAGCTCTTTCCTTCCTAGAAACTTGCACATCATCTTCCATCATCTCTGCAAAGGATATCTTGTTTGGATCCAATGATAACCCACTCCTAAAACACCAGAATAAACAAGATAAATGTGTAAGAGCAAATTAATCATCATTTTGAACTATAAACTAACAATGTTGATCATACCACACAATGAAGTGCTCAAGTGACATAGTATATTGAAGGACTTGTGGGGTGCATGCAACATACATATTTTCAATGTCCATCATTGATAAATATTAGCAAGTAATTTGGCCATCAAGAAGGTTTAATAAGGATTCTGGTTGAACAGTAAGACATTATGTTTGAGCAGCCATGTTCTCACTTTCAATTTCAAATACCTGGTTTACTCCAGCTTAAGTAAGTCTAGCTGCATGTTCAGACTTCAGACTATCTTTTTGTATTGGAGCCATTTCACAAGGATTCTGGTTGAACAGTAAGACATTATGTTTCCGCAGCCATATTCTAACTTTCAAATTCAAATGGCTGGTTTACTCCAGCTTAAGTAAGTCTAGCTGCATGTTCAGACTTCACAGTATCTTTTTGTATTGAAGTTGTTTCACAATGTTAAAATCCAGTTATTTACTTTTCAGATATATATGAACAGTTTGTGTTGATGTATATGTAACTTTGGAATGTATTCTTCTATGTATCTTATCTATTGTAACCCGATGTTTATTCCGGGATGTTCCTATTATGTATTTGAGTCATGTGGTCATGCCCCGATGTTCCGATCGGGAGG
>LPNX010433685.1:2559-85342 GCA_001517045.1 Pseudotsuga menziesii
GCCAAAATTCTGCCTAGACAGAATCCTCAGATGCGTAAAAGTTCTGGGTTACGTTTTGACAAGGATTCGGGGGGTTATCCCCTCTGTCCAAGCCTCCGCACGGCCTCGTGCTTAACTCTCGTTTGAGAGGAGCTTCCCAGATACAGCGGTAGAACCAAGGATTTACCTAATGAATGGTCCACTACGTCTGAGTTTATAGCTTGTGGGAAGTTTACACTCCCTAGCCCACAAGCCTAGCCTAAGCTAGTAGGTGGAAGGCCCTAAAAATAAAAGCTTACTAATAAATTTTAAAATTTATATCGTTTATTTTATGGGCTGTTTCTTACTCAGAGGGTAAATGGCATGAAACTGATGCGGTGTTTTGACTCAAAAAATGAAAGCAAAATGACTAAGCAAAGAGAAATGAGATGCAAAAAAGCAAATAGCTATTCTCTTTATATTTTCCAATAACTTGAAAGCCAAAAAAGATCAAAACTTTTTATATTTTTTTTAAATTTTCCAGAAACAATGCTATGCTATGCAACCTAGACTAACAGCCTAATCTATATGCATATAAAGCAAACATGTTTTTGTCTTTTTCTTTTATAAAACGCAAAAGAAAAATCAGCCTATAAACTAATGCAAACAAGTACTGAAAGCAAAGCAAATAGACAACTACTTTATACCCCAAAAACAAACCCTAGGTTTCCCTAAAGTTGAATATAAACCTCTTTTAAAAGGAAAGCTTACAAAAGTAAACAAGCCAACACTTTGGAATGAAAAGACTGAGCATAAAGACTGACATAAACAAAGGTCAAGAATTCCCAAGCATCAATCTAACCTACAAACAAAGGCTGCTCAGTACCTTGTCCAACAAGGTCAAACCAAAGAAAGAAGTAGGGGGAAAAGCAAGAAATAAAAGTTCTTTTTTAATTTTATTTTATAAGTGCAAAAGAAAAACTACCTACAAAGCAAAGCATGCAGATAAAAAGAACAAAACAAAAGGAACCCTGCTAAACAACCACCAAACAAACTCTAGAGTGCTCTAAAGTCAGTATAAACCCTACTTGGAAGGAAGGCTTGCATAAAAGACAAGCCAACTATTTTGGCATGATGAGGTTAACCAAGAAAACAAGAAAGAAACCAGCACCAACAATATTCTGAAATCAACCAAAGATCACTATCAGAGGCTAACCAAAAACATAGGCCAAAAATCAAACCAAGCAAAGGAGATTGGGGGGAAAGCAGAGGACAAACCCTAATGCAATAAAAGGCTTACCACATAGATAAAGAACAACCAAAGAGGATGACACTAACTCCCTAGAGTCATGCACCTACAGAGGACCCTAAAAGACCTACCCAATCAGCCCACAAACAGAAGAAAAACCACAAAAAATGAGAAAAAACATTGTTTTAGGGGCACACGGATATGGGTGGAAAAACTCCCAAAAAAGGTCAAAATCTGCCTTAGGAAGGCAGAGGAAGTGTGCTATCAGAATTATAAAGTGTTCCTAAGTGGCAAGAAGGACCTGAAACAATGCAAACGCTGAAATAAATCAAGAGAAAAACCCCAAACAAACAAGGCCATCCCTAGCAGAGTCGCCAGTTCTGTTGTAAAGGAAAATGTCCTATGGCTAGGGTTTAAGAGGCCATCAACGTACTGGGCTTGAAAGAGAGATGCACAATGTTCAGCAAGCATATAACAGCAAGTTTCAGAGATGAGAAAGATCCACACCTGATAAACTGAAGGCTGGTCCAAGCTTTCTCTTCAATCCTCTTCTTGCTCCTCTTGCTCCAAGAGACCTGCAAAACAAGTTATACCTTCCTCAAACCATTATGACCACATATAAGACAATGATAATCAAATAAACATAAACAAATGATCTGAATAACATCATCATATGATCAGAAACATAGATTCAATCACACATTGAACAATGATTTGGGAAGAAGAAGGACATCACATCTTTATTGATCTTGAAAACAAGTACAAGTATACCTTCTCTTCAAGTTGGCACCTCACGAAACCTTGATCTAGATCTGCTGCTTCTCTTCTCCAAAGAACTCAGCCTCCAAGCTCTGCAACACAAGGGGAAGACCTCTAGGGCAAAGTGTGGGCAAAGAGATTCCCGATTCCTCCAGCATAACAATGCATAAAATCCAAGTCCCCTTTCATGAACCTCCCTACCTCTATTTATATGATGAAAAAGATTTAGGGGCGAAGCCAAAGTGGTTACAACTGAAGGAGTCAGTTGTATAACTACCCAAACTAACTCAAAAGGCGTGTTTTTATGTTTTAATGTGAATAAACAGATGCGCGACTATGAAGGAGAGCAACCCGTGCATGATACTCAAGTTTACACAAGAGCAACCCGCGAATATATGCATGTGCGACTTGCAAAACACAAGAGTCGTGCATGATGCGCGGGTTGCACAAAAGGAGAGTCGTGCATACACAAAAGAACGAATTTTTAGGTTATTTCTGGTCATTTTCAGACTTTGGTGTCTTCTGGAAAGTTTTAGCTAACTGAAATACCTTTCCAATGGCGTAGAAAAGAGGTCAAACGGAGTTACAGAACTCAAGATATGGGTCCTCCAAGATAGGTGTTTTTTCAGTGACTTTCATGAAGTGCCGACATGCGACGAAATCATGGGAAAGTGGTCACAGGTAGAGATGAAGGCAGAAATGTATTCCATAATAATCCAAGCTATAGTATTCTAGGAAAACCTCAATCCATAAGTGTCCTTTTGCGCGCCGACATAACGAAAGTCGACACTCGGACGGAGAGGTGCCATTCTGGTGTATAACAGGTGGTATGGTATCCATTCTTATATGCAAACTCTATGAGGTGCACATAATCCTCTCATTTGGTTCAATTCTTCATAACATACATTCGAAGCATGTCTTCCAAAATCTTGTTTACCTGTTCTGTCTTCCCATCCATTTATGGGTGGTAATCAATACTAAAATTTAACTACGTCTCTAAACCATAGAATAAATATTTACCAAAGTTACCAGTAAGCTTCTTGTCTTGATGCAAGATAATTTTCTTGGGTATCCCATGCAATATGAATATCTCATTTACAACTATGTCGCCAATGTGAACTGTCTTGTAGGTTGACTTATCTGGGATAAAGTGTGTCACTTTAGATAACTTGTCAACCACTAGAAAGATGGAATCATTTAATTTTTTTCTCCTTGGTAGTCCCATAATAAAATCCATACTGACGATCTCCCACTTCCATCTTGGAATGGGTAACGGTTGTAGTAATCCCAAAGGATGTTGGTGCTTAGCTTTGAATAGTTGTCAATATTGACATTCTCCAATGAGTAATGCTATGTCGGCCTTTAAATTAAGTAAAAAAAGTGTTTATTTACTAGTGATATCATATTTTGATATCCTGAATGCCATGAGTATCATTTCTGATGGAATTTAGTTAGAATGCTGGACCTGATGTCCCCTCCTTCTGGAACATACATTCTCTCTTTGGACCACGATAATTCACTCTCGTCTACCTTATACTCTCTTTTTTGTTAAAACAACTTGTCCTGTTATTTATTTTGACGACTTAAACATAGAAATGGTCAGCTATGTTTTTTGTCCTGATCCTATCATGTAAATCTGAATTAGTTTGTTCTAAGTTTACCCCATATAACATATCAGCTCATTGACTTAAAGCATCGGGGTTTTTATTCTCTGAGTCCCTTCATATGTTGTAATTCAAAATGGTACTCACTAAGGAAATCCAACCATCTGGCATGCCTGGAATTTAGATCTAGATGGTTAAACAAATACTTCATACTCATGTTTTATATATTCAGAAGAAACTTCTTCCCCATGAGGTAGCGCCTCCACATCTTCAAGGCATGGATAATGGTTGTCAGCTCAAGATCATGGGTGGGATAGTTTTTTTTTGTTCCCTTAATTTTTGTGACTTGTGTAATATAACACAATCATTTTGCATGAGTACTCCTCAAATTCCTTCCTTTCTTACATCTATGTAAACAACAAAATCCCCATTGTGATCCTCAATTCGTAGTATGAGTGCAGTAGTCAAAAGTTCCTTAAGTTTCTGAAAAAATTTTGCGCACATGGTTGTCCACAAAAAGTTGTTTTCCTTCTTTTGTAAGGCATTCATGGGACATTTAATCCTTGAAAAATTTTCGATGAACTTTCTATAGTAACACACTAATCCCAAAAATGACCTAATGTCTCTGACACATGTAGGGGTAGGCCAATACTCTATGGCTTTAATCTTTTTTGGGTTAATGGCTATTCCCTTCTCGGAAATGATGCCACCTAGGTATTGTATCTATGGTTTGTAAAAATTACATTTACTAAACTTAGCGTAAAGATGGTGTTCCCGTAACACCTATAGTGTTATGCATAGATGCTCCTCATGTTATTCTTTACTCTTTGAGTAAACTAGTATGTTTTCTATAAATACCAATACAAACTTATCTAGGTATTTACTGAAGGTATTGTTCATCATGCACATAAAAATTTTCGATGCATTGGTTAACCCAAAAACCATTACTACAAACTCGTAATGGTTGTATCGCATTGAGAAGGTCATTTTATATACATCTTCATCGAAGATCTGTACCTAAAGGTATCCAAACCACTAGTTGATCTTTGAAAAGATATTTTCTCCTTCGACTTGATCAAACAGGTCATCGGTCCTAGGGAGTGGGTAACAATTCTTGATGGTCATCCTGTTAAGCTAGAACTAATCAATGCACATCCACATCATACCATCCTTCCTCTTTATGAAAAGTATAAGTTCTCACACTTGGTCGGATATAACCCTTCTCAATCAACTCTTGTAACTCCAACTGGATATCCACCAATTCTGGTGCGCTCATGTGGTATGGGGATTTTGAAGTTGGTATTGACCCTAGTGTTAGCTCTATGGAAAAATGTAAGTACCATTTTGGTGGTAATCCTAGTATTTTCTCATTAAATACATCCTTAAAGTCAACAAGAACCAGAAAGTCCTCGATCTCTTGTTCTCTGTCATCTTCTACATCCTATATGTTTATTGCAAACAGTTTGTAGCCCTTCCTTATGCACTTATTTTCTTGTAAGGAGGATATTTGTCTAACATAAACCTTCTTAGGTATTCCTTGAATATTTTTTTGATTCCCATGGTCATATGTGAACAATATTGATGTGTTTAGGAAATCTAGCATGACATGGTGGTGTTCCAACTAGTATATGCTGATAAGTACATCGTACAATCCTCTGGGTAAGATATTCAAATCTAGTTTAGAGGAAAAGTTGATCAAGTTTACCTCATAGTCTCTCACTATTTTTGAAACATTTCTTTTCGTACCAGTGGCTAATTGTAACAATGATGGTTTCTCATATTTTACATTGTCTAGTTTAGATGTTTCAACAATTTTGGGTGATACATAGCTTCATCAAGCACTGGGATCAATCAAAATCGAAATAGAAGTGTTTGAAACCTTAACTTCTATTTAGATCATAGTGGCCTAATGGTTAACTTGTCGGCCATCAAGTGCTGCATAGATCCTCGGTGTGCTAGCCATGTCCTCTAGTGTTGGGTATTCTTATAGATTGTGTAAGACTCCGGTACTCTTATTTGGACAATGTGTGTCATAATGGAATCCTTAGAATTTCCAACAACTAACCTCCAGCGGGGAAGCCTTGGATCCTCCATTTGTTGTTGGTTGGTTGGTATTTGGTACATGCACATTTTTCCTTGTACATGTCTTGTTGAATTTTATGTTGGCTGGAAAAGTGTTTCTCTATTTTTGTAATGTCCCAAAAATTTGAATTTTTCTTTTATTAGGCTAGTAAATTACTACCTCATATGGACATTTTTAACTTATGCAGAATGTGTATTGTTGTAAGTTGTTCTTAATTCCTTCTCTATGTTTTCTTCATGTGGTTATGTAATGTCCCTCTTGTAAACCCCTGAATGCTCTATAAAATTTTGGATATGTTGTAATTTCTGATTTGTCTATTGTACTTGTTCTCTGGTGAGGAGCTCAAGGCCAAGGCCCCACCAGCAGAACCCTATATGTTAAAATAATTTCATAAGTGAAAGACTTGGGAGACTAAGACAGGGACGAACTTAAGCGACAAGAAACTAAATTCACTATGGGGCAAGGCTAAAATGGTGAGTGAACCTTGAAAATTGAAAGAAGACTATACTTAAGCCCCTAGGCATCACCTTAGGTTGAGGTAATTCCTAAGTTGACTAACTCACATTTTGAGCGTTTTAACATAACTTTACCTATTACTCCTCAAGGCAGCAAATGCCAAGAAGTCCCCTAGAACCTTGCTAAAGAAGCTTAAACCTTATTTGATTATATATATATATACATATATTATAGTCATATTAGATTAATTAGAAATGAAAATATTGTAAAGAATTAACTATCTGAATAAATTCAAAAAAGAAGACATAAATAATTCGATTAAGAGAGTGACTTACTTTTATAGTTATAGGTACACGCTATACTCTGCATATATATATATATATGCTTAGAGAGTCCTTGTTGTAAAAAAGGAAAAATCCTTACCCTCGGAAGATAATAGTCCTATTGACTATTGTAGAGCTACATTGCCGAGGAAATTTCTATCCTGTATAAAGACAAGTTTGAGAAAATCCTGCACATTTACAGAAAAAGCAAGTGTTTCCTCCAATCGCTTTTATTAGCCAAAGGAAACAACGACTTATTCTCCGATTATTTTGAAAAAGTAAAAAGGAAAAAGAAAGGAAATGTGTAAGAGTCACACATATCCTCGTTTTTATCCTTTGAATAGTTGCATAGTATACCACCATTGTAGTAATGTTATGGATCTTTCTCCATGATGACCTCCTCGAAATCTGCCGCACAACTGATTTCAAGGGATTTTCTATAAGAGATATTAGAGGCAAGTAAGAGCCGTTACTGATGGAGGGGAAGTGCTTTTAATTATCGGGGGCGTGATTTTCTGGGGCAGGGTATGGCTTCTTAAGAGAATATCTACACCTGCTAAAAAAAAAAAAAGTTCTGCGTTTTTCTAGAGGAAAGGTGCTCCTTACGTTCTAGGTGTTTGGATCTCAGCTATTTCTTATTTCGATTTCTGCCATTTTTGATCCCAGCTCTACGATTTTATTGAGGGTGGATCTCAGCTCTGGGATGTTTTGGAGAGCTCTGCATTTTTGGAAAAAAGGGGCTCTATGCATGTAAATAAAAGATCACTACGATGGCATAGGGAGTACTGTGTTTGCATGTACTGACAAACATCACTATAACGGCATAGAGAGCACTGCGAATGCATGTAGAAAAAGCCTCACTGCAATGGCATAGAGGGAACTGCTATTGCATAAAAAAAGGGGTGATCTCTGCGTTCCAGAGGAGGAATATCGCTGTGCCCACTGAGGGCATCAATTTCAGAGCTGTACTCAAAGTTCTCTGAGGCGTGACTTACGGGGGAAGATGAAAAGGGAAGGCCGGCGAATAGGAGGAAGGCTGTTATGGAAAGGAATGTGTTTGTTCTTGAAATCAGGTTCGCCTGTCGATTTTGCTTAGGTTTTCCTCGTGCAAAAGGTATGACTCAACCTGAAATGCAAACTTTCATGAATGCTGTCATCTAACTCGGTGATTGGATGGGAAATCGCCACGTTATGGTTCTTTTAAGAAAACCGGACCCATTTAGAACTGCTTGTTTCATGTTTTGATTCTGTATGTGATTATGTTTTCTAAAGTTGAGAATCAGATCCATATTGTATTGGGTCGGGCCCCAGATGTCTAGTAATAAAGACCGACTCTTTAATGCTTGAATTAGTCATCTTATGGGCCGAGAAGGGACGCGCTGGTGGTAAAAAATAGACTCTCGTTTCCTTGAGTAGGGTCGCTAAACCACCCAAATTCATGTTACCCTGAAGACCCACAACAGTCCACTCGTAGATGCGCCTTCATCCAGATTTTGATTTAGCGTGTATGCCTGCTGTCCCAGAATTAAATTCTGAAATATTATGCACATGTACCGTAAACTTCACCTGAAAACGACATGGGCATGATTTTGTAATTTTATCCTATGTATGTTGTGATTTTTATCCTGCGTGTGGTCTGAGTGTATATTCACATACTTGTGAATGAGAGCCATTACCGGTGTTTGCTTCCGGGTGTTTGCGTTTTCCTTTAAGATCTTTCCCCTTCTCCACTGTTGAGGTTCAGGAAATTAACCCTTACGCTTTCACCGGAAAGAAATGATGGCAGATTGGTGTTTTCCCCTGCGCGATGGCATAGACCACCCCTTCTTTTAGTTCGCAGATCAGGAACTATAAATAGTGACGAAGTAAGTTTTCCGGAATCTATCTGATACGATCTGGAAATACCATCCCAAGTGATCGTATCTATAACTATTGGCAGACCCTTTTTGGAGCTCTGTATCTGCACATGGAAATTGTGTGTTATAATGTGAGCAATTACTTGTTGTAATCATTCCTAGAAATTAACCTTCACCTGCACTAGAGCACGGACTCTTGAAAAACTCTAAGTAGTCAATTGGGGTGAATCCCTTGATGCTATGGGTTTCTAAAGACAAAACAAAATAACATTGTTGAATATAGTTGAGCAGTTTTTGCTTGTCAAGAATTTAGGGGACAAATGATTAGTCTGAATGTTAAGAAAGATAACAATGAACTGGAAAACAAATTTATATTGCCGAATTAACTAGACTCGAGAGATGAAGGGTTGAAAATGTCAGCTAAAGGAATAGTTTCCTGGCAGATGATCTCTAAAACAAGTCTGATAGTGCTCATTTATGTAAAACCACGTTTTCTCTTAAACCCCAACCCAAGTCTATTTAGAGTTTGGGTTTTGAAATACTGTTGTTCCGGAGGACAGTTTTGAGTGAGTCAAATGATTGTCATTTATTACAACAGAGAAGGATTTTCGTGGAAAGGATGCAGTATCACAACTGCTGTTTTGTAACCCTGGTTGAACAACTTAATAAAATCTAAACCATTTGGTGGACGTAACCCCGAGTTTGGGGTGAACCACGTACATGTGTTGTTTTGGTCTCCTGTGTGAGAATGGTTACTTTAGCGGTGTTGTTTGTGTACCTGTAATATTGTGCTGCAACTTTTTCATGGTAAATTCTATTTTTATGTGCTACCTTATATTGCTGAGATGTGGCTGTGTTTTGGGAGGTAATTGTCATGGTAACTTCTGTTCTTATGTGCTACTTTATCTTGCTGAGATGTGGCTGTGTTTTTGAGGTATTTGTGTTTTATGATAAGGTGGGTCTGTACATATTTCTGCATTAAATAAGTATTCTATATGCTGTAATGAAAGACATTAAACAATGATGTTATCCTTCTGCGTCATGACCTATCCTTATAAATTTTGGTTGGCTCTGTTAATAACATAACGGATACTGGAGTTTAATTTACTTAGATGCCCTTTATGTTGCAGAAAATGTGGTACGCAAATGTTTTTCTTACTCAAGTTAAGTAAGGTTAAAAGAGCATGGGAATGTGTTATCTAATGACAGCTAAATGCTACATCTCCATATTTGGCCTTTGGGGAATTACGAAATCATAATAAATATGTTGGGTTTATGTGATCAAGAGAGCCTAGTAAAATTGGATGAAAAATTGCGTGCTTTGCTTTGATGAAAATATGGTTGTAATTGTCGAACGCTTGTCTTGCTATGCATATAGTCTTGACGATATCAATTTTAAATAGCCATGTAAAGTTGACACCAACATGTTTGAATCATTTTAAAGTAATGTTGAAAATGAAAAGGAAAAAAAAAATTGTCTTTCCTTTCCTTTCACTCATGATGGCATCGAGGTTTAAGAGGTACGTTACATATGGTATCAGAGCTACAGTTGAAACACTTGGGCCTAACTGGGCTCAAAACGCTCCTACATATTTTACTTTGGAACTACATGTCTACTGACATTGGAGTTGTGCAGGGGAGGCTGGAACATTGGCCCAAAAATCACAACAAAGATGACCCAATACCTCGTCAGCTCAATGTGAGACCTGAGCATGTAAGTACACAGGTATCAGGTTATTCTCTTGCTCACTTACGAATATGTTTACAAATAGCTAAGACGAATGCTTCGTCTCTATTTTGAGTTGCACCAATAAAAATATACTAAGGTTTAGAAATTCTTCTTGGTCCAACTCATAGTCGACGAGAGTACTATAGTAGTTCTATTAAAATAGTAATATGGGAATTGGAGACTCATAGTTTTATATATGAGTATATTATGTGAGTTTGTTTCATCTTCCTTATGCATCCAGGTCTTTTAAATATGGATATGGTTATGATTATTTTTTTTCTATGATGTCTGCATGAACTCCACCGTACATTAGAGTATCGATTGGATGTGAGATTTAGATTTCCATGGATTAAATACACTAGCAAAAACGGATCTGATTGTATAAAAATGAATCATGTTAGGTCCGATTCCTCTAAAAATGTCTGCATGCCTAGATCTAACGATTGTATGCATTCTAGATATAGATTAGATGTATGAGATCCATATTTCCATGGTTGTATGAAATTGCAAAAGATAGATCTGATCATAGGAAATTAATCCTGTTAGACCTGATGCTTGAATATGGCTGCATGTATAGATCTCATGTATGGGAATTCCGATCTCGTGGTGGTATGACTTTGCAAAAATAGATCTGTTTATAAATTGAATTCTGTCGAGATCTAATTGTTGTGTGTATGGGCATGGGCCGAGAACTTGTTGCGTATTTGGTTAGATAAGGTTAATGCATGAGTCATGAATGGAATGCCTCCTATTTCCTTAATTCTGGAATTACTGGTGATATGTGTAATCCATTAACCTTGTGGTTGAGTATCAAGATTGAAAATATTTATTTAGCTTCCAAATTTAATCAGCTATCAATTACGAATTTGTTTGCTGAAATTATATTAAATGCTTAAAGAATGTCGACACATTTCTTGACAACGGCAGAAAAATGAAGGTTTGAAAGTTGTTAACGGTTTTTATTTTTGGTTATAAATTTATTAATAGAGGTTTTGGAGTTTTGTATGTTAAAACCTATTGCTTGTTCAGTAAAGTCACAAATGAAAAAAAAAAATATACAAGACAAGCTGTATCTCCTTATGAATCATAACATTGCTGGATTGAGCATTGAAAATCCTTAAATAGAATGGCGAATGTACTCCTTGATCCATGTTGACCTCGCTAGGGATGTTTTGGATATTAGTGAATGATGTTGTGCATACTGAAATGTTTATGGGTAGTTACAAGTGCCAGCTTCATAATTAAGAAAATGAATTCTTAGAGTCATGCTCTTATTAGTGAACATTCTGGAATTGGTTCATTGTTGCTTGGATTTGAGTTTTTGATCTTGAACTATCCTATGTTTTGATTTGCCCATGGATGGTATTTTTCATTTTTGGGTATTGATATGCTAATATACCATTTTATTGCTATCATATGTCTATTTTTAGATTCTTGCAAGAACCCTAGAATTGAATTCTAGTGCTAGATTAAATGATCTTGTTGGTAGTCTTGTGAATGAAACCATTAAGAATTTGGGAACATTGTTGTTGCTTGGGTGATGATAAGATTGGAATTTTAAGAGCTGATATGGATTTGATATCGATAAATAAGTTGATGAATGCTGTATAATGTGATATGCTAACATGACAGGATAGGCCAAAAACATTAATGGTTAGAGCCAACTGTTAGGAAATGTTTGTTGCCAATTGTTGAACCATGATTGTTTTTATAAACAAGGGCTAACTGTTGATGATGTTGTTGCATACTAACATTGCAGGCTTCACAAATATTATGACCATTGCTACATCGAAGTACATAAGTCTGCCTGTGTATGTAAGTTATGCTCATTTACTCAGAAAAGGAGTAAGGAATAATTCTCTTGTTTTGTTTACAAGGATGTGTAACTCGTGAATGACGATTAAAAATTGGTGCAATTTATGAAAATTGATTATGGCAATTTTGGGTTATCTATGAATTCCTTGACTGATTATGGAAGTTGATTCATGAAACGGGACAATGACAATAAAGTCATGAAAACACCATGGAGTGTGCATTACAATAATCAAGGTTAAAATTCATACAAATACACACAAGGAAAATTTTTGGATGCCGCGTGAGAACCGTGGTGTTAGGCAAGCGATTGCCGTGTGAGCACACTAGTGTTAGGCATATATGCCGCAGGAGCACAATGGTGTTAGGCAAGTGATTGCCGCGTGAGCACATTGGTGTTAGGCATATGGTGTGGCAAAAGACCTCGGCAAAAATTTGGACATCTGGAAAGACAGGACGCTGTTTGATGTCACTGAGGAGAGTAACCTCAGAATTATTGTAAGTCCACACTAGAAAAGAAAAAGAAACTCAAGGGGAGTTTGGAAAAAAACATAACGAGCATCAAAACATGTTACAAGACTTTTCCGAAAGATTGTTACATTGCTTAATGTGAAAAAGGTTCCTCATGTAGAGGACGACCTAATTGACCAAATGTCGGAGATAAAACCAATGGAAAAGGGTAGTAATCATGTTTATTTGCATTATGATAATGATTGGATATCATGGCATAAAGGAACACTAGAAAATCACATATTATTACAATGCAAAAGAATCTACGGCATATGTTTAATTGAATTAAAAATTTTGAACATGAATTGCTGAGAAATTTTTTGGCTAGACCCGAACCTTGTGCAGGCGACTGCAGGTCTTGAATGATGGGGGGGATTCAGAAGTACCAAAGGATCTCCAAGTTTCAGAATGAAGAGATGAGAAGAAGAAAAGATGACATAGGATACAAGGGAAATGGTCGAAGGACAAGAACACCGAGGATGGTGTTAATCTAAGGGGAGGAGGATGTAATGTCCCTCTTTTACACCCCTGAATGCTCTATAAAATTTTGGATATGTTGTAATTTCTGATTTGTCTATTGTACTTGTTCTCTGGTGAGGAGCTCAAGGCCAAGGCCCCACTAGCAGAACCCTATATGTTAAAATAATTTCATAAGTGAAAGACTTGGGAGACTAAGACAGGGACGAACTTAAGCGACAAGAAACTAAATTCACTATGGGGCAAGGCTAAAATGGTGAGTGAACCTTGAAAATTGAAAGAAGACTATACTTAAGCCCCTAGGCATCACCTTAGGTTGAGGTAATTCCTAAGTTGACTAACTCACATTTTAAGCGTTTTAAGATAACTTTACTTATTACTCCTCAAGGCAGCAAATGCCAAGAAGTCCCCTAGAACCTTGCTAAAGAAACTTAAACCTTATTTGATTATATATATATATATATATATTATAGTCATATTAGATTAATTAGAAATGAAAATATTGTAAAGGATTAACTATCTGAATAAATTCAAAAAAGAAGACATAAATAATTCGATTAAGAGAGTGACTTACTTTTATACTTATAGGTACACGCTATACTCTCCATATATATATATATATATATGCTTAGAGAGTCCTTGTTGTAAAAAAGGAAAAATCCTTACCCTCGGAAGATAATAGTCCCGTTGACTATTGTAGAGCTACATTGCCGAGGCAATTTCTATCCTGTATAAAGACAAGTTTGAGAAAATCCTGCACATTTACGGAAAAAGCAAGTGTTTCCTCCAATCACTTTTATTAGCCAAAGGAAACAACGAATTATTCTCCGATTATTTTGAAAAAGTAAAATGGAAAAAGAAAGGAAATGTGTAAGAGTCACACATATCCTCGTTGTTATCCTTTGAATAGTTGCATAGTATACCACCATTGTAGTAATGTTATGGATCTTTCTCCATGATGACCTCCTCGAAATCGGCCGCACAACTCATTTCAAGGGATTTTCTGTAAGAGATATTAGAGGCAAGTAAGAGCCGTTACTGATGGAGGGGAAGTGCTTTTAATTATCGGGGGCGTGATTTTCTGGGGCGGGGTATGGCTTATTAAGAGAATATCTACACCTGCAAAAAAAAAAAAAAGTTCTGCGTTTTTCTAGAGGAAAGATGCTCCTTACGTTCTAGGTGTTTGGATCTCGGCTATTTCTTATTTCGATTTCTGCCATTTTTGATCCCAGCTCTACGATTTTATTGAGGGTGGATCTCAGCTCTGGGATGTTTTGGAGAGCTCTGCGTTTTTGGAAAAAAGGGGCTCTATGCATGTAAATAAAAGATCACTACGATGGCATAGGGAGTACTGTGTTTGCATGTACTGACAAACATCACTATAACGGCATAGAGAGCACTGCGAATGCATGTAGAAAAAGCCTCACTACAATGGCATAGAGGGAACTGCTATCGCATAAAAAAAAGGGGTGATCTCTGCGTTCTAGAGGAGGAAGATCACTGCGCCCACTGAGGGCATCAATTTAAGAGCTGTACTCAAAGTTCTCTGAGGCGTGACTTACGGGGGAAGATGAAAAGGGAAGGCTGGCGAATAGGAGGAAGGCTGTTATGGAAAGGAATGTGTTTGTTCTTGAAATCAGGTTCGCCTGTCGATTTTGCTTAGGTTTTCCTCGTGCAAAAGGTATGACTCAACCTGAAATGCAAACTTTCATGAATGCTGTCATCTAACTCTGTGATTGGATGGGAAATCGCCACGTTATGGTTCTTTTAAGAAAAGCGGACCCATTTAGAACTGCTTGTTTCATGTTTTGATTCTGTATGTGATTATGTTTTCTAAAGTTGAGAATCAGATCCATATTGTATTAGGTTGGGCCCCAGATGTCTAGTAATGAAGACCGGCTCTTTAATGCTTGAATTAGTCATCTTATGGGCCGAGAAGGGACGCACTGGTGGTAAAAACTAGACTCTCGTTGCCTTGAGTAGGGTCGCTAAACCACCCAAATTCGTGTTACCCTAAAGACCCACAACAGTCCACTCGTAGATGCGCCTTCATCCAGATTTTGATTTAGCGTGTATGCATGCGGTCCCAGAATTAAATTCTGAAATATTATGCACATGTACCGTAAACTTCACCTGAAAACGACATGGGCATGATTTTGTAATTTTATCCTATGTATGTTGTGATTTTTATCCTGCGTGTGGTCTGAGTGTATATTCACATACTTGTGAATGAGAGCCATTACCGGTGTTTGCTTCCGGGTGTTTGCGTTTTCCTTTAAGATCTTTCCCCTTCTCCACTGTTGAGGTTCAGGAAATTAACCCTTACGCTTTCACCAAAAAGAAATGATGGCAGATTGGTGTTTTCCCCTGCGTGATGGCATAGAACACCCCTTCTTTTAGTTCGCAGATCAGGAACTGTAAATAGTGACCGAGTAAGTTTTCCAGAATCTATCTGATACGATCTGGAAATACCATCCCAAGTGATCGTATCTATAACTATTGGCAGACCCTTTTTAGAGCTCTGTATCTGCACATGGAAATTATGTGTTATAATGTGAGCAATTACTTGTTGTAATCATTCCTAGAAATTAACCTTCACCTGCACTAGAGCACGGACTCTTGAAAAACTCTAAGTAGTCAATTGGGGTGAATCTCTTGATGCTATGGGTTTCTAAAGACAAAACAAAATAACATTGTTGAATATAGTTGAGCAGTTTTTGCTTGTCAAGAATTTAGGGGACAGATGATTAGTCTGAATGTTAAGAAAGATAACAATGAACTGGAAAACAAATTGATATTGCCGAATTAACTAGACTCGAGAGATGAAGGGTTGAAAATGTCAGCTAAAGGAATAGTTTCCTGGCACATGATCTCTAAAACAGGTCTGATAGTGCTCAATTATGTAAAACCACGTTTTCTCTTAAACCCCAACCCAAGTCTATTTAGAGTTTGGGTTTTGAAATACTGCTGTTCTGGAGGACAGTTTTGAGTGAGTCAAATGATTGTCATTTATTACAACAGAGAAGGATTTTCGTGGAAAGGATGCAGTATCACAACTGCTGTTTTGTAACCCTGGTTGAACGACTTAATAAAATCTAAACCATTCGGTGGACGTAACCCCGAGTTTGGGGTGAACCACGTACATGTGTTGTTTTGGTCTCCTGTGTGAGAATGGTTAGTTTAGCGGTGTTGTTTGTGTACCTGTAATATTGTGCTGCAACTTTTTCATGGTAAATTATATTTTTATGTGCTACCTTATATTGCTGAGATGTGGCTGTGTTTTGGGAGGTATTTTTCATGGTAACTTCTATTCTTATGTGCTACTTTATCTTGCTGAGATGTGGCTGTTTTTTTGAGGTATTTGTGTTTTATGATAAGGTGGGTCTGTACATATTTCTGCATTAAATAAGTATTCTATATGCTGTAATGAAGACATTAAACAATGATGTTATCCTTCTGCGTCATGACCTATCCTTATAAAGTTTGGTTGGCTCTGTTAATAACATAATGGATACTGGAGTTTAATTTACTTAGATGCCCTTTATGTTGCAGAAAATGTGGTACGCAAATGTTTTTCTTACTCAAGTTAAGTAAGGTTAAAAGAGCATGGGAATGTGTTATCTAATGACAGCTAAATGCTACATCTCCATATTTGGCCTTTGGGGAATTACGAAATCATAATAAATATGTTGGGTTTATGTGATCAAGAGAGCCTAGTAAAATTGGATGAAAAATTGCGTGCTTTGCTTTGATGAAAATATGGTTGTAATTGTCGAACGCTTGTCTTGCTATGCGTATAGTCTTGACGATATCAATTTTAAATAGCCATGTAAAGTTGACACCAACATGTTTGAATCATTTTAAAGTAATGTTGAAAATGAAAAGGAAAAAAAAATTGTCTTTCCTTTTCTTTCACTCATGATGGCATCGAGGTTTAAGAGGTACGTTACAGGTTATTAGTGTAATGTTATGTTGTCATTATGTTTCTTAATACGTAAGTTTGATTGTTATGTATTTACATGTATGTATGTATGGTCAATTGCTTACTCATTGGTTATCTTGTTTTATCACTATTTATGATCATTTCTGACATAACTTGTATTGTCAATGGCTGGAGTGGCAAGACTTATTTTCCTTGTAGGAACATGTGAAAGGTAACTCTTTTTACTTGTCTCTATAGGGATTACTTAGTTCTTTTGGAACTAATGGATTTCTTTTTGTTTTCCGTGCAGGTGCACTTGACGATGGAAAGCTAGCTAAGATGGTGAAATAAAACATACTGCCTAAGCTCACCACCATGCAGCTTGGATGACAAAATAGACCTACAGTCCTATCCTAGTTTTTATTATTACAATCGTTATTTTTTTTTATGCAAGACTCGGTGTCATTAATCCTATGCTACACTAGTTACCATTATCATTTAGGGTGTTATGACCTTGATTTTATTAATCTTACACTTTATCATTTACATGGTATATAATGTATAAGACATGTTTTATTATGGTCTTGGTGTAAAGGGTTGGCGGCATAATCTGATCCATTCATGGCATATTACATATGCCATGAATTATGGCTATATACTATGTATACTATGCAATTGTTGGGGTTTATGATTTACATGGTGATCAATTGTTATTATGCTATTTTGGGTGGAAAAAACTATAGGCCTTGAGTTTTGATTTTGTGTAATGGAGTCCAGGGTGGAGAATTTAATGTGATTTGGAAAGTGTCGGTCTCAAGCTTAGGTTTTGAAATAGCATGAAGGCATGGTTCATTTGTGATTTCATTATGGAAGCTGTCTCTATTATGCACTATGGTGTGGAGATTAGAGGTTGGATGTGTTTGAAGGTTTGTCTTCCAGTCTGGTTTGGAACCGTTTGTTTAGTTTGTTCAGTTTGGTATTCGAGATAATCCTCATCTTTCCTTTGGTTTGTTGCAAGTTGCAGGGTTAGGACAACATGAGTCATGGGTCTTCCTGGTGGTCCACACGTTACCCATTATGGGTAAACCCTGTTATAACAAGTCAAAGATCTATCCTTCTCTTGTATGGGTGTTGTGACAGAGTGTGAAGTTCATCATTGCTTGAATGCTTGGTTTGGGGTTTTGTTAGATTTTTGTCATTGAAGCTAGGATTATGATCTTAGAATATTTAACTAAGACAATAACATGCACAACAATAAAACAAAAGAGACAAGAGACAAAGAATTTTCCTTGGGGAAACCATAAAAGAGAAAACCCTACAACTTCCTCAGAGATAGAATCATCACCAAAAGTAAAACCTGAAAACATAAAGATGGTCTACCGATAGCAGTAGTCTCTCTATTGTCCCTGCAACTTCCCTCTCTCACTCATGCGCCCCAATGAGTGTGTGTGTGTGTGATAAATAGAGAGGCTCACTCTCTATTTATATTCTCTCATTCACTTGAAACCCACTCCAACATGTGAGCCTCACTTAATAATTACTTACTACAGCCGTCATCTCTAGGAGTGTTTAGTAACCCTAGTACCCCACAAGTTGTGGGGAATTTTACTCCTCCAACCAGCAAGGAGGGTTATCCTTAACACAATGTTGGGGACTATTTCCCTTACTTACAATGACTCACCTAGGGTTGACTTCTCTAGGATGGTGTAATAACCCTAGGGCCTCACAACTACGTGGACCTTAACCCTTGACCAATATGAGGGTTACCCATAATGACTTGACATGACTTGTTTACATTATAGAACCTCTCGATAGGAACATCGGGGCATGACATGACTCAATTACATTACAAAAACTTCCCAGAATAAACATCAGGCTACAATACATAAGATATACGGATGACTACATTTCAAAGTTACAATTACATCAACACTCTCTCTTAACTAGGAAGGTATTCTCTCAACACGATTTATCAGCACAAGTATTCTTCTTTGTATCATCTGGATCATCATTGAGTTCTTCATCATCTTCATCTTCAAGTCATCTTCATATGGATCTGGATCATCACTAGATATGGATCATCATCACTCGATCTCGATCATCACTCGATCTGGATCATCATCACTGGATCAAAATCATCACTCGATCTCGATCATCATCACTGTTATATCATCACTGCTGGATCATCATCATCGGTGCTATCTCATGATTCTTCTCATCACAGGAAGTTCTACAGAGCCATCCCTTTTTCATGCTGGTTCTAGGCCTAGCCTCCATGTAGGTCTTCTTCAGTGCTTATATCTAACCCTAAGTTAGAATGGCCCATCTAGCACTTACATCTGATGTTGAGTCATCAAAAAGGCATGCCGAACACTCACATCTGACCATGAGAGGAGCTTAATCCCCTCACCATGTTAGAATGGCCTAGCCCTTACATTTGAAATACTCGTCAGAATGGTCCAGGCCTTGCATCTGACCTGCTCGTCAGAATGGCCCAGCCCTTACATATTACCTACTCGTCAGAATGGCCTAGCCCTTACATCTTACCTACTCATCAGAATGGCGCTGCACTCACATCTGATCATGTGAGAACACATCCCATGGTCATATCAGAATGGCCCCCAATCCCAAACTAAGCTTTCTTGGTAACTGACTAGGTGCCCCCATTCTCCAAGAGAATGGCATCAGCCCTTATATATAATCAAGTGGAAACCAATCCCTCAATCACATCAGAATGGCCATGCACTCACATCTAATAATGTAAGACTACATATTACAGTTGTATCAAAAAGGCCCTCAGTCCCAGACCAAGTATTCCTAGTAACTGACTAGGCATCTCCATTTCAAGAATGGAAACAGTGCTTATATCTAATCATGTAGGAACCAATCCTATAGTCATATCAAAATGGCTCAGCACTCATATCTAACATGGAAGGAACCAATCCTCTCACCATGAAATAATGGCTCAGCCCTTACATCTGACCATGGAAGGAACCAATCCTCTCACCATGTGAGAATGGCTCACATACTCATCACTTCCCCTTGGAAGGAACCTCAATTTGGAGAACACCAAGCTTCTCCCTGAAGTACTCAAACTTCACTCTAGCTAATGGCTTCATCAACACATCAACTATCTGTTCATCCATCGCAACATATTGGATCTTCACTCCTCCCCTCTGCACCATATTAAAACAAGGAATATTCCAAGGAAGATTCCATCTGCATTCTACCACACCTCCATGCCTAGAAAATAGTGCATCGACACATAACAACAGTATCACTGGTCTTCTGCCTTCAACCTTGAAGCAAAGGTTGGAATCCACATTACTCTTAGTAAATCCTAGAGTCATCAGCAATCTGTCCATCCTTTCATGCCATGTCAAACCTCAATATATTTTGTAGTTACTCCCTCTGAAGTGGAGCATCATACTCCCTTTATCTTCCATACTCTATGCACTCAAACATTGTATACCAGAGTGACAAGTACCCTCCTATGCTACTAATATTCTATGTATCCATCTAGTGTATAGACTTTGATCTTCAACCTTGTAGCAAAGGGTAAGATCTTCATCAAGCTCATCATCTATGTGTTTCAATTCCCAGTAGCTGCAAATGTCTCTTCGTAGTCTATGCCTTATTTTTGTGAGAAGCCTTGTGCTATGAATCTTGCCTTGTATCCCATGATGTTTCCATCTACTACATGATGGAAATATGAACTTCCCTTCATGTATCGATACTGCATCCTAGAAATAATTTTTCTTGAATTGGTCTTCCCTTACTTCTTGGTTACTTCTTCATAGCTAGAAGCTTCTGCATCAATGATGTCACTGCATTCATCATATTATTCTTTATACGTTGTCACTTGTTCTTCAAAACAAGTCTCATCCTTCTTTTCTTGTAGGTGATTATGTAAGCGATATTTCCTACAATTCAAATTCATTAGTTGTATGGTTAGAAACATTTCATAACATATATTCATAATGAAATTTTTTTATGCATAAATATATGATCATGCAACTATTTTAGCCAATACAACATTTATCCATATCTCACAAAACTTTCTAGATGCCTTCCATCTCTACTAGGACAACATTGAGATTGTGCACTAATCCAATATGCCAGGAAAGAGGTTTCATTCTAGATAAGATGCAATGGAGATTTGTATAGCACCATGAGCTACTCACCCATGACATGCATATGAGTTGTATATTGTCATTAATGCAAACATTCTATCGTGCATAATACATTAACTGAATATAAACAAAAACAATATCATGGAATGACAATTGAATACTTATCTTTATTTGTTTCATGGGTAGATTCCTTCTTGAAACTTCGGCTTCATCATCTTCTTCATTCAAAATAGCATCATTTCTTATCCAAATGCTAAGATGGATAAGAGGTTCTTCAAGGGTTGAGTTCTTCATATTCCTCATTGCTTGAGGTATCTTCTTTGAATCATGAAATATTTATCTTTAGTTGCTCCCATATTCTTTTCTCTTATTATGAGTTGAGCATATTCTTATGTGTGCTCTTCTCGGAGTCCTTCTAAAAGTAATCACTTCCTTCTGGCACACATTCCTTGAAGGAATGAATATATTGATCCTACGGGGCCATTCAAGGTGGATTTGCATCACTTCTTCAGTCTCCACTTCTTTTTCGACTGCTACAAGTTGTTCTTTGATTTAAGACACCCTTGTGAAGTATGATTGTATGGTCTCTGCATTCTGGATCTTCACATTCTTCAACTGGTTTCTTAAGGTCATATTCTGATTTATGTTCTTCCCTTCAAATATCTTGGTCAAGGAATTAAACATCTCTTTCAGTGTATTTAGGGAAGACACTTGTGGTACAAGTTGATCCGTGACTAAATCAGCAATGACCTTCTTGGCCTTGACCAAGTTTTTCTTGTGTAAGGCTTTGAGTCTCATCTCCCTCTAGATCTGGAACCTCTCCACTCATGTGGGTGTCCAATTCATTTTCTTCAGAGAGATCATATATTACCATGCTTGGAAGTTGTCAAATTCACCAACCTTATCATCAACATGATGTGATAGATCACTTTGAAATGAGAACCTCAAATGAAAATAGAAAAATATTAGATCTTACCGATTTGAGGTGTCCGTCCTCGTTCTGGGCTACCTGATCTAGGGTTTGTTAAAGAAACCCTAATTTTAAAAACTTGGAATATTTTAAATATTATTGGATATAAATACACATCTCTTCAATTTGAGTTTTCCCATGCACTCTTTTCTAAAAATAGTGGAGGGAAGCTCCAAGAACAGGAAGCCCTAGTTTACCAATTTATTCTGGAGAAATGCCTCATACTGTTTATGTGATATCTCTAAACTTACTATTCCTTTGTATCTAAAACTTCAAACTGAGATAGCCTCTCCTGTTCTTGTTCCAACACCATAGGTTTCATCATAATTGGTTTCACCAATTGGGACTTAGGATTTTTTTCCCAAGCTGATTTGTTTCAGGATTGTTCAGAACAATAAAGTGTTACGGACTGCCATGTGTCACTGTTTCATCTTCTGGGTCTGAAACTCATACCAAAGAAATTAAATTTGGTTCCCTTTTTGGAACATATTTATAAATTTCATTTGGACCTTTTTAGCCCAATATATAGCAATTCTCTCGAGGTGTCCTGTTTAGGGATGAATCCTCGAAGAGGTTGGAACACTAACTTGGAGGGATCATATCTCCCAGAATATAGTGAATCTGAGGATGAATTTTAGACAAAGTGGAAATAAAGATTTTATATTTGACATTTGCAATTTTCAGCATGTGCACCTTCTCCAATCCCAAGATATAGTGAATGTACCAAAACGTATCTGTTAAATATTTAGGGTTTTTCTAGCTCGAGATCAAACTAGGGTTTAACTTTCCCGGAGTTATACCCAACCAAAAATCTCAACCTATATCTCTAAAATTAGATTTTGATGAGGAGATAAATCCTATGTCACACTCACTCAAAAATTCCTCTTCTGTAAGAAGCCCTAATTTCCCACACTAAAACCTGAAAATGGCCGGAACTGGATTTCGCTTCGACAGAAAGATGTGCCCTTCAATGGAGAGTTAGCCTAGCATACGTTTGCTGATGGATTGTGGAGAGAGACCGAAAAAGTAAGAATCCCTAGATTCTGCATCTGCACAATGTCTTCTTTTGAGGTTAGGTCTGATAGCATGTTAGATTTTTATCTTTGAACCTAGCATTATGATCTTAGGATCTTTAACTGAGAGAATAACATGCACATCAATAAAACACAAGAGACAAGAGACACAAAGAATTTTCCTTAGAGAAACCATAACGAAGAAAACCCAGCAACTTCCTTAGAGATAGAATTAGCACCAAAATTAAAACCTGAAAACATAAAGATGATCTCCCGACAGCAGTAGTCTCTCTCTTGTCCCAACAACTTCTCTCTCTCACTCATGTGCCCTAATGACTGAGTGTGTATGTGATAAATAGAGAGGCTCAATCTCTATTTATATTATTTCGTTCACTTGAAACCCACACCAACATGTCTGCCTCACTTAACAAGTACTTACTAGACCTGACATCTCTAGGAGTCTCTAGTAACCCTAGTGCCCCACAACTTGTGGGGACTTTTCCTTCTCCGACCAACAAGGAGGGTTATCCTTCACACAATGGTGGGGAATATTGCCCTGACTTACAATGACTCACCTAGGGTCAAATTCTGTAGGATAGTCTAATAACCCTAGGGCCCCACAACTATGGGGACTTGAACCCTTGACCAATAGGAGGGCTACCCACAATGACTTGACATGACTTGTTTACATTATAGAACATTCTGACAGGAACATCGGGGCATTACATGACTCAATTGCAATATAAAAACTTTCCATAATAAACATCGGGGGTACAATACATAAGATATACAGATGAATACATTCCGAAGTTACAATTACATCAACATTTTTAATGGTTGCAATTGGAAGAAAAGGGGTCTGTCTATAATTTATTATAAGCATCTAAAAATATGTTTATAGTTGGGGTTTGTTGTTGGGTTTATCACCTTTGGATCGAGACTAATGTATTTCCTCTTTGTGAATGAATACTTTGTCAATATAGTTGTCCATGGTGAATACTTACAGGCTTTGCATTTTGTTAGTATGTTTAAGTTTTGGTAATGGTGATAGCACCATTTCTTGCAATGGTATATGGCCTTGGATATACGACTCTGTAAATTCTTATATTATTTTATAGGGGTTATTTTGTACAACATTTGCATACTGTGTGTAGTGTGGTTATGATTCTTAGTTGGGTGCTAGTTGACTCTTTATAGATTGGTATTTGTTTTTTAAGTTCTTAATATAGATATGTTAAAAACATTATTTTCGCCTTTGGATCCATGCCATTGACGGAAATGGCATTCCCGCCATTTAGAGTAGTGATTGCGTAAGAGATAGATGAAAGATCAATTTATGTTTTAAACCATGTATTGCAATTCTTACCTATGTATTTATTTTAAAGAGGTTGTGAGTATTGGTCTTACCCTATGAATGAATGTCATTTCTATTTGGTTAGCATTAACAAAGGATTTAATGGGTTTATGTCAGGGTTTTACTGTTTGTTTACAATGGAGTAAAGTATTGTAGATAGCCGTGAGCCACGAAATGGATACATCGTGTAATTGTAACTTGGGGTTTTTAGTTTATGTCTTACAGGCATATTGAATTGATTTACAACCGGTATATTGATTTTATAGCATAGAATGTGTATTTTGTATGAATGAAAAATGATACAGCGTTTTGGGAAAACATAGCGAAGGAATCTTAGATGATTTGATCATGTGACCTCTTTCCATTTATATGATAGATTTCAGTGATTAGTTTTATGTTTGACTTTTTTATGTGGAAAGATCTCTTATGATAAAAGATTTGGATATTTTTATTTTATGTATTAAGTATATGGTTTTTTTATTATGAATGTGGCAATGGTTCTCATAGACCTTAGAGGTCTTCAATAGCTTATATGTACATTTTGTTTATTGTTTACTTAAATGGATGAGAATGATTAGATTATGATACTTTTTAATTATAATGTGACTTCACACTATTTAGAGGTCTCTATGGCTTTAGTTTGGAACTTATTTTGTTATATTGATTATGGTTCTATTTATAATAAACAATGTAATGATTTTGTTTTAGGTTCTGTTTAGAGATTTTACTAATACTATAGATACTAGTTGATCTAATTATCTTAAATATAGGTCTGCTGGTAATATGAAATCTGCCACTAGAATCCATATATAAATATATATATATAGGCTATGTTTAATGTAGTTCTAGGTCTTGGAAAATAAATTTAACAACAGGAAGTAAATTATAGACAAGAACTAAGAAATAAAACATAAACCCTTAAATTATAAAAAAGGAAATGAATTACAAAAATAAATAAGAAAACAAAACCCTTAAATACTTGGTTAGGAAAATGAATTTCAGAAATGAAGTATAGAACAAAATTTTTAAATTGATAGATAGGCTAAGAACTGTAGAAAATATGGCCTAGTTTATAGCAGACAACTCCTAGATAATCATTAATAATTTAATGTACTTCAAATGGTAAAAATTATATAGATTTTAGGGAAAAATCAAGAACCTCATACTTGCGACATGAAGCTATTTCAATGGCTAAAAACGTGCACACTCAGGTAACTAGCATTAACAAATTCACAGACATATTTTACCTCTATTTAGATAACCAAATCACTTGGGAACTACCAAATTACACCCAACCATGACGTGGAACTATTCTTGGTTTCAATCCAGATTCCCTCGACCTGGTTCCAATATGCAAGTAGCTTAGAGATCCTAGGGTAAGGCTTCCCTAACTCGGATACCAGGTTATGAATCAGTTTTCCTTTTTCCTCTTAGGAAAATGTTCTCCAAGAACTCTCTTAAGAATAATTGGGTAGAAAATGAATCACCAAAAATATGGAAGATCCCCAAGCCTCTCTTTGGCTTGGGCCTTTCTAGGAAGACTTTTCAGTCAAAGAGGCAATTAAATCAAGAATCGTTGATTTCTTGGTTTAACCCTTTTATTTAATTTATGTACTTTTAATATTTAACTTAGGAACTTCTTACTAGTTCCTATTTGGACTCTTGTGGGTATTTTTAATATTTAATTATATTTTAGTAGTAATAATAATATATGGAGCCTTTCTTTAGTTCTTATACTATTAATATTATTACTATGCTTACTCTTTATACATAAATATATATATTATATATATTATTTGCTAACATTTGGATTTAGGTATCATATAACATGATCCCTAAACTTAGGACACTTTCTTTACTAAGGCCTTCAATTAGGGGTTAGGTCTACGAGGCTAGGAAAATCTAAACATCCTTGCATGTTGGATTTCCTCGTATAACATGGTAGTTCTTCACTACTTGATTAGATACAGAAATTCAAAATTTCATTTACTCACCTGGAATAAGTGAGATGAGATGAATATTTTACTCCATTTGTTTTCACTAGAAATAACTAATTATTTTTAGTAACTCCTAGTGCTTATCTAGAGCCCATACTCAACACTAAAAACATGGAGTTAAAAACTTAGTGTAATTCCATAGCTCCTAACTCAACACTAATGATATGATGTATTTGTAGGATACACCTAGGGATAAAATGACCAAGGATCTGACGTTATAGAGGTTAAGCTCAAGATCAACTTGGAAGGCTCTAGGGCTTATGCCTAACAATTCCAATTTATATTTTCATGTGCTTCAGAGCTTCATGCTCAATGCGAAGGTTTTCATACTTATGTGTTCCAAAGCTTCTCTCTCAACAAAAACATAAACACTCATGTTCTATAGAGATTCTCGCTTAACAAAAATATTTAAATACTCATGTGATGTACAGCGCCTCACTCAACACAAAGCATATCATCAATCATGTGCTTCAAGGTCCATGCCCAACAGATAAAATCATACATAAAACGTATGTAATTGGTTTACACCAAATATATGAAACAAATCATCACGTTAATATGTAGTGGAATTCTAGAAACAATATACAAAAATAAAACATAAAAGTAACATCACAATCAATGGAGCTTATGCCCATAAATGTTAGGTCAAAATTTAGGATATTACAGTTTTCTGTAGGGTGGTTGTTTAAAACCAGGTTTGTAGTTTTTCGATAAGGTCCTAGACCTGTCTTGAATTTTGTTTATGTTACCCTGCCTAAGTTGTCCATGCTCATAATTTTTTTTATCTTTGTGTAAGTTAGTGTCCAAATTTCTAGGCATCCCAAACTCAATTCTCTCTCAAAAATTGGGAGAAAGACAAACCAAAAACTGTTGTATCTTCAATTTTTTGTCTTGTATGTAAGGCACATAATGTAACATATCAAAAAATATGTTAATGAAAGAATCCATGGTCATGGATCCCATCCTTAATTCATGAAATTATTTCACTTCCCTGTCCAAGAATATCTCACACATGTATTTCTCCTCAAATATTGTGCGAAAGTTACACCATCCGATTTCTTTTACTTCGGCCTTTTTGGTGTGCCTTAGGTCTCTCCACCATCTAGTTTTTTTTTACATTGAAATTATAGATGGATAAATGATATTTAATTTCACTAGAGTAGTTGTGAACTCAGAAGTATTTTCTCTTACCTAGAATCCATTCTTCTCTTTTCTCCCCGGTATTCATCTCTCTTTCATAGGTTCGGGCTTTCATTTTTTGAAATTGTCCTTGGAGGTTGTCATCATTTTTCTACCTCTTTTTTGGAAGGAGAAAGTGAAGTATTGCTCGAAATACTATGATAATCTCTTTCTGGAAGCTCGGGCGTTTTCTCTTCTTTTCCCCTTTTCATTTGGGCTACTAGCATGTTTGCGAGGATTTTTTTTTATAGTTTTATTGGTTGAATGTGTAGGTTGTCCATGAGGGGTTCCACCCTTCATTTTACGATTTAATGATTCATCGATTTCTTGTTTCTCTTTTCTTTCATTAATATTTTCATGTTTGAAGCTTTGTAATATTTCTTGCATATTCTGTATGGTTTTCATTAGATCATGATGTAATTATACCACTAGTTATTCTTCCCGTGTTGGGGAATTCAGATTTCCTTGTTGGTTGTTGTCCTGTTTTGTATTCATGATTTGGACTGTTCTTTAAATCCTGCAATCAAACATTTAGTAACACATATTTTCGTGTTAGTCAACAAAATTTCTACAATGAATGTTTGGTGGTGCCCATTAGGTCTCTTAGTGTTTGAATCTGGGATCTGATACCACTTGTAATGTCCCTAAAATACATAACTAAATAAATAAATTCGTAGGGTAATAAAACTACTAGATCTTAAGGACATTTTCATTTTTAATATGGAATAAAAAAATGTTTGAAGAGCTAAGTCTAGGTTCTGCATGTTGTTTTCTTTCT
Source organism: Pseudotsuga menziesii (assembly GCA_001517045.1). Taxonomy (NCBI): domain Eukaryota; kingdom Viridiplantae; phylum Streptophyta; class Pinopsida; order Pinales; family Pinaceae; genus Pseudotsuga; species Pseudotsuga menziesii. Next base: position 30,722 of record LPNX010433685.1, read on the forward strand.
GATTTTTTCATGTATGATGATGGTGTCTTCATGTTACCATTATACACTTTTATGCGCTTGTAATTTACTTTACTTGTCTATCTTGTTTATTGAAACTGTCGATACTTACTCTATTTTATGTCTTTCTTTCATTTTACGTGTATTTAATTTATTTATTTTTTATTTTGAAGAGGTAGACTTACCTATGTATGTCAATGGGTGGAGTAGTGGGGTTGTGTCCATTAAAGGTCCACTCAGAAAAGTAAGGTTCCTATTCCACGAGGTCTACTTATTTCAATATGAACTAATGCATGCGTACTTATTCCTCTGCATGTGATTTCTCCTATGAACTTATTCTTGTGAAAGTGGCAAAAGCAGAGTCCTAACATCTACAACAATATACACCTAAGAAATTATAATCCTATGCTCAAACTATAGAAAGAAAGGGTTCTAATACTAAATATCACAATACATACTTTGTAGGCTATGATAAGGGTTTTATACTATATACATGGTTTTTTAAAAACATTGGTGATGAGGATTTAAAACCTTGTTTATAAATATTTTATGCTTATACATTAATGTGAAGGGCTGATGTTATTGCATACTTTATTCCATTGAAACAATATCATATACTTATGCAAATCGCAATATGGGAGGTTTTAAGACTATGTAAATGGGAATTAAATTGGTGGAAAAGATAATGAATATAGACTATAGGATTTTGGGTTTTGATTTGGATGAATTTGGCAGCTAGGTTGGTGCATTGAATGCACCTCATGTTGTGCAAGATTCCTAGATTTTACACTTTGATAGGGTTTCACTAGTAAGTCCTTTGTTCTTTGTTTGGCTTTGGGAGGAGGTATCACACTCGAGGTGGTAGCTATGCATACCATGCACAGAAACTAGTTTTCTCACCAAAAATTTTCACAATTATTCCAAGCTCATCCTTGTTCCACATTTTAACTTTGGTTTGGATTTATCGTTGTTGCATACTTCTAACAAATGATTTGGTTTCTATTTTTTGCAGGTTCAGTAGCATGTGTACTCTGCATTTGAAGGGAATATATTTTGGGTTACCTTCGCACACATCCCACGTAATTCTCATGTATAGCAAAGGGATTGCACCCAATGTTGAACTTGTTGTGTTATCAAATGGTTACGATTCTAGGTCTAAGAGTTGTTTGGTTGTAAAACTATTTTGTTGTTTGGTTCGGGCTTTGGGGTTGATTCAATTCACTTGGGAATTTGGTTAGATGCGACTATGTAAATGTTTTTATATGGCTTTGTAATATAATGTGATGTTTATGGTTTTAATAGAGACTTGGCTCTATGTTTTTATTTATGATTTAACTACGTAATGGATTTTTGGTTTTCAATAAATATTTACTAGGTTTTCATTGTGTTTAAAATGTCTCTCTAAATTTTGCATGTGTTTCTAAATGCTAAGAGTTTGATTGATCTGCAATGGAAGTTACGATGCTATGGTTTCGTTAATTGATATGAATTATGGAAATGTGGTTTAGTCGATGCATCTGTTGATAATGATGTTTCTCTGTTTGATTTAAATGATCAATCATTTCATACGTGAAATATCCTATCTCTATATTTAAGTTTAGATGTGGTGTATTGATAAATTATGGGAATCCTGTAATGGATAAACCTTGCATGACTAACATAGCCTGTGTAATATGTTTTAATTTTTAGCTTTGACTTACACGATTTGATACTAGGTTTTGTTTTTTTTAAATGCTCCAAGTTGAGCTCGTAAATACGATTCAAATATGGGTCAAATCCTTGATTGGGTTTAATGATTTAATGTATTGTCATTTAATTCTTTTTTAAACGTAGCGATATATAGTTGGAATTTTAATGGGTTTGACCTTGGGTTGCGTGGATACTTTGAATGTGTTTAAGGTTTTAATCCTTTATTTTATTAATATGTTTAGTGTAGTGATTATCATGTTGTTTTTTTAACTCCCTCACCGTGTTACGTATGTTAACGGAACTCTCTACGTTTATGGATTTTATTTGTTTCACTATAATTTAGACAAGTTTACATTATAGCTTTAGTTTGGAAAGAAAAATAATTATATCCAATCCTTAAGAGGATTCGATTGTTGGGCAGTGATAAATAATGTTTATAAGTGTTTGGTATTTAATAGCAAAACTTTGAAAATCGTGGATAGGATCTTAGCCTTCACAGATAGAGGTTATGGTAATTTGATAAATTTACTAAATGTTTTGTAGATTTGTTTGCAACATAATTATAATGTGTTGTTTGTTTATATTTTAATAGTTTAAATGTTTGTTATCTAGATAGGATATTTGGAAAACTAGATCTATGTTTTTGCTCGCAAATAAAATGTTCCAACACTTCATTTAGATTATAAATTTGAGTTTGGATTAAAGGGACTCAATCCCTGGACTGAATGTTACAACTTATTTATTTAATAATTATATTAACGTTGGAACATATTTTAAAATGTGTTGGTTTATCATAGGGTTCCACTAGTTTAATTTTGTTTAAACTATGTTTTAATTTATAATAAGGTCATAGACCTGTGCAAGTTCTTTATGAAAATAAACTTAGTGTTTTAGTTTTAGTAAAATGTTGAGAAATATCTCGTGATTATTTTTATCTGAAACTAGGTTTTAAATCTAATTTAAATTGTTGATATCAATCTTCTAAAATTGTTTAAATATAATGCTAACATAATTTCAACTAAAAAACCTACTTAAGAAATTAATGGATGAGTTTTAATTTAAACAAATGAAAAAACCTACAACATAAAGATTAACCCTAGAATTAATCTAATACTTTACAGGTTGAGTTTCATATTTAAACAAATGAAATCAATATGAAGCATGTATTCAAATTGTAGATCTCCAATCGAGAGCATAATAATTATAAGTAAAATATGTAAACATTATTTATAGAACCTGATAAAGTATAAACCTCATACCAACAACTATTCAACTTGTTTTAATGGTTGAAAACCCTACACACTTAAACACATAGAATTAATAAAAACTAGTTATATCTGATTTTAGATATGTTCAGAAAATAACTTGGGAACTACCATGTTCCTCCCAACCATGACCCATAACCATTCTTGGTTGTAATCTGGATCTCCCCAAGATGGCTCCAACAAGCAAGTAGTCTAGTTATCCTAAAGGTGAGGCTTCTCTTATTTGGAATATCAGGTTCTCTATAAGATTGTTTGTCTTTTGGAAAGGCTCTCCAAAACTTCTTAGGAAATGAATAATGATCAGATCCCCAAACCTTCCCTTGGCTTAGGTATTTATAGATAATCTTTAGGAAAAAGGGAATTTGTTTTAAAACTTCATTTAGATCACGAATCCATTATTTTCTTGAAAATAATATTTAATTGATTTATGTGGATTTATTAATTATTTTGCTTAACTTAGGAACTCGTTTACTAGTTGACTTTTTAGGATTTAAATATTTATTTAATATTTTTAGTAAATAATAAATATATAGACTCTTTATTCATTATTTATAGTTATATTTATTTATATTTAATATATATGTGTATTCTTTTATTCATAATATATNACGCCTCACTTAGGGTTGGAAAACTAAGTTAGGCATCTCTATATCCTCCTTCCATGTTGGATTACCTTGTGTATCGTGGTAGTTCTTCAGTACTTGATGAGAAGTAGATTCAAAATTTCATTTAATCAACTCAAAAATAAGTAAGATAATATCATAGCTTTTCAGAGTCGTTCTCACTCAACACAATTAATTTCCACTACTCCTAGCTCTACTGAGAGCCCAAGCTCAATGCTAAAAAATATTAGTTACACTTAGTGCAATTCGAAAGCTTGTCACTCAACACTAATTCTAGGATGTACTTGTATAATACAACTAGGGATACAATGGCCAAGGATCTGATTCTCGAGAGATTATGCTCCACATCAAATTGGAATGCTCTAGGGATTATTCCCAACACTTCTAATTATTATAATTCATGTTCTCAAAAGATTATGCTCAACACAAAATATCATAACTCATGTGTTCCAGAGCTTGCACTTAATACAAAATCTCATCACTCATGTGCTTTAGGGTTTTCACCCAGCACATTATAGAACTCTATCATGCATTCAATCATCTACACATTTGATCACAATAATAATATCAGTATACACATTAAGGTAAATCACATAATACATCAGTACATCATACTATGCCAATTATATTTGTCCATCTGCACCCATGTCCAACATATAGAATTGCATACATGATAATAAAACATATGCATCGTCTTACACCCAATATATCTAACTAATCAGCATGACTCATGTGCAGTGGGGCCTTACACCCAATATACAAACATAAATATCAAATTAAATTATGTGAAATGGGTCTCATGCCTAGCATATTTAAGGTCAACATTTAGGATATTATAGTCATTCATCCACATGTACATGACTTCTTTCATCAACTGCTCCTCTAGCAGTGTTGTAAAATTGGAATAGTTTCTAATGAAATTTCTTTCATAGCCAATGTGTCCCAAAGTTGCACGCAGCTGTTTGAATAATGTCGGGTTTGACAAATTCATATTTACTACAATTGTTTTGGGATCAACCAGTAGACCTTTATTGCACACAACATACCCTAAGAGGATCCCAATTTGGGCGCAAAAACAACATTTCTTCTTGTTCAAAGGGGATTTCATTTACATGCAATGATATAACATAATTCTTATTACTTGCAAATGATATTTCTATAGAGTGAAAACTATCCAATCATCTAGATATACCTCCAAGATCTTATTCATGAATTAGATGAACACAACCACCACTATCATGAAAAACACGGATGTCACATTCTTCATCCCAAAGAGAATTACATTATAGGGAAAGAAGTTCCACTCCATTGCAAAAGCAGTCTTTGATAAATCCTCCTCTTTTATATAGACCTGACAATATTCATAGAATCCATTTGTGATAGAGTATGATTCCCATTCTCCATGCTCTAGAACCTCATTTTTAAATGGTGTAGGGAATGGGTCATGGATACATGTTGCATCTAGGTTCCACATATCCACATTAATATGAATATCTATTTCTTTCTTCTCCTAGAACACCTTGGGTTGATCCACTATGATTCTTCAACTAGAAAAACAATCCTTGCATCCAACATGTGGTCTAGTTCCTTACAAATGAATAAATTTATAGAGCCTTTTATTTACTAGATTCCCCCCCTCCTATTTTGAATTTTTATCTCTCAAAGACTCATGCAATCCCTTTCATTAATGGAAAGATGTACACAAATATATCTTCAGATTACTTCTTTAGGTAAATTACTTGGGTGACTATCTGTTGATCTCAATGGTCACCTATTTATGGCCATCTTAGGTTCCCTCAAGTTACAATACTGTACTTTTTGTCTTGATTGGTTCTCGAAACTTCAACGTAGCAATGGTGGATGAATCATCCTACACCATGTGTTCTCTTACAATCTACTTGATATGGCAGGTATTTGGATCCTCTGCTTTGTCTATATCCTTACTGTCAACTTTCTAGAAACATATTCTTTTTTTTCATCCATTTGATGTCCTTATGGTACATGCCTAGACTAACTTCTATGTCACATCCTACTATGGCCTTTCTCCAAAGAAGAAATTCTTCATTCGATGCAGAATTTTAGCGAAGTTTGGATCTATAGTACTCAAAATGGAATGCGTCAAGTAATTTGATAACCAACTTCTGGAATTTCCTTGGATTCCTTCTTTTATACTAGTGAACACACTAGTTGCACAGTATGACATATGATTTATGGTAGATTCGATGAATCCACTGACTATGTGGTACACTCTTCATATCCCATCTCAACCGATAGAACTCAATGTGTTCTTTGGGATTCTTAGTCCCTTTAAAACTATTAAAAATATCCAATTTTATAGCAGGATGGAACCTCACCTTGGTACATGTCTCAACTTATTCCCAACTATTTATATCCTCTTTATGTGTCCTCCACTGGTGCAGAATAATCCCTTGGTTTATTACTTCATCTATTTTAAACTCTCTTTTCCTCAAGGATTTGGGATAGCATTTGTTCGACGAATATATCCATTTTATCAATCCCATCAAACATTGTTGGATCATATATATAGAACCCAATCCAATGCAGAGAATTTGTAATGCTTGCACATATCCTTGTAGACACCTCATAGGTATGAATTTTCCAATGATTTAGTGTATCCTATGAATTTATGCCAATAGAAAACACATTATTCCATCTATGCTTTCCATCAATAGTGGGGTTCACATAGTCTACCTTCTTTTCTATCTAATATTCTCAATTTCAACACCACTAATATCATCATTTAATGGTTCCATGTATCTTTCTCCTTCCAAGGAATCCAAAGGATCCACCATGCGTAGTTCCTATCACTTGAAGGAAATGAACCTATGCTTCAAATTCAGAATATCATTGTTATAAAACACTCAATTGATTTCAATTACTTTGAACACAAATATCTCAATGACTTTAAACTCTGCCACTATATTAACTACATCATTATTGACCTCCACATCAGTCAGCCTCAGGATGGTGTATACCTTCTATTGGTTAGATAATATGAGTTTTATGGGATACCATACCAACTTCAGAGTCCCCATCAATTCCAAGGTGTTCTTAATATGAATGTTCATGTCTACCCCCATATTGAGCATTACACGCCTTCATTTTGAATTCCCTCAACTCAAGGGACAAAATTAACTCCTCTATAATCCTTCTTTTCTTTCTCACTTAGTCTGCATTCATTTTCGAAAGTGGTGATAAAATAGGTTCTTCAAATTAATTTGACATTACTAAATTTTCAAGCATATTAGTCACTTTTTTGACGAGATCATTATCATTAAGTATCATTAAACAACTTTGCAGAAACGTACTTAGTGGGTATTCATTGTGACTATTTTACATCTTCCTTTGGTGTTCTTATTTGTACTACACTTCCTCACACTTCGCATCATTCCTTTGTTATTAACTATGCATATTGCCTAGCAGGTATTTCTCACACATACTTATTTTACAATATTGTTCTTCTCATAGTCTATGCAATTGATCTTCCCTACGCAACCTTTCCTAGTGTAAATATTCCTCTCATCAGGAAGCTCCCTTGAATTCGTTTTGCATACCCCATAGTAATTGTATCTAGTCCTTAGGTTAAAACTTGGCTAGGGGTCACATATCTTTCATTATATTATGATCAACTAGTATTTTTTCACTTCACCTTCCAAAAATATCTTCACCTATTTGTGTTCCAACTAGAGTCACTATGTTCACCTATGCCAGGTCATTTCCATCATTCTCCTTCCTTGGCTCAATTGTCACCATATTACAATGAACTTTCTTGTCTTTCCACTTCTTGAGAAATTCTAGAAAATACATTGTCATATTCTTTGTACTATGTAAGTATGCACAAAGTGTACGAGGCTTAGTTTATAATACTCCCAAAAGGATAAGCTTCACATAGATAAAAAACAAACACTTGTCTTCTACGTCCTCCATAGACTTTTCCATGACCTTAAAACCCACTGTGCTCCCCCCATTGTTCTCCACGATCAGGTCCTCCATTATATTATTTTCCTTGAACCTTGTAAGTGTCTCCACTAGTGGAAAATGAAAGATTAGTGACCAAAAAAATGACCAAAAACTACATATCCATGACCACTTTTGCTTTGGCGATCGCTTGTGGCTAATTTATAGTCTTTTATTACATGACCAAAATTGGTCATTAATTTGAATCAGTGACCAAATATATGACCAAATTAATGACCACATGACAAGCTAAAATATGACCAAATTTGGCCGTGCAATAAAAGACCATAAATTAGCCACCAAAATTGTTTTTGGTCATTGATATGGAAATTTTGGTCTTTTTTCGATCATTTATATCTCATTGTTTGTTCATGTAGCTCTTAATTTTTAATCATTTTATATGCGAATTTTTGTCATTAATCTTATTTATTGGTCACTAATTTAGTCATTTTTTGTCGTTTTATGTGTGGTCATTCTATTTTAATAGTTTAAATGGTATCCATTATTAATGAATATAAATTTTTAATATAATATTATGTTTAAATTAAAAAATGAGTCATACATTATTTATCCTCATATATTATACATGTGAATTATGCAATGTCGCATTATAATTAATTACAACACTTGTAAATAATATCTAATGTGTAAATCATACACATGTAAATCATACAATGTCACATTAATTAGTTATTAATTACAATATTGTTACATAATATAAAGTCCAACTATATATATAAGTTTTAAACCACATAAATTATATTACAATAAATATGAATTTTCTCAAAAACTCATATTAATTTCCATATAACTTTACATGAAAATCATCACTTTTCAAAATATTATAATGGCTAACCATTCTACTTGCACTTGGATGCAAAACCATACTTAGATCCCACATCAATAGCTTCAAAACTATACTCAAAACTATACTCGGCACTAAACCATACTTATATCACACGTCAGCAGCTTCAAAAACATGCTTAGCAGTTTGAAAGCCTTAATAGTACGCTCTTCATACTGAATGGAAAAACCTTAGCAGCAGGCTCTTCATACTGAATGGAAAAACCTCAGCAGCAGGCTCTTCATACTCAATGGCCCACTTATAAGTTAAGCTCACTCCTATAAAATCCAATAAAAAAATAGCACTTGTAAAGTAGAAAAGCAATGAAGCAAATTATTTATAATGTTCAAGAACTAACAACAATAACCAAGATCATGTGAAAACTAGGAAAATATAATTTAACAAATTCAATTTAAGAATTGGTTAAAATTAAACTTGAATGGATAAATCCGCACTATTTACTACCTAAGAAAAGAAAAACTTAGCTTTAAATCAGGAAATGGATTTCAACAAGAAAGATAATCAATGAAAAGAGAAACAAATATGCTCGACAGCATAGGGATAAACCTCCATATATAGTGCAATATGTGAAGGGATTCACCCCTATATGTCATGTGGTTAGTGAATGACATGAAAACTATGGAAACATATGAATGATTTAAGAAAGTTTCAAATCCAACATCCAAAAAGAATAAATAATATATTTCTTTACCTATGGAGTCACCATTTTGCTATGTATGATTTGGTGCAAAAGTGTAACAAATTCCAAGCACACGTTGAAAATGTTGGTGCAACAAAAAAGTAAAATGTATGAATTGTGTATGTGAGAAAAGTTGTATAAACCTACTTTCCCAAATATGCAATAAACATAAATCAAAAGTAAAATGTATATGTGTATGTGACAAAATCTATATAAACCTACTTTCGTAAATATGCAATAAACATAAATCAAAAGAAAATAGGGAAGTGAAACCTTAGGGGAAGCCGCTTGACGAGATCGCCTTGTTGGAACAAGAGAAGGTGAACTAAAAAGAAGAATTGTCCTTTACGGCCCTGCACACAATGACAATAGAGGACCAATGTTACAATTCTCATGCAATACTAGGTTGATTATGTAGAGGATTGTTGTATATTTTATACTATATAGGATTTTCCCAAAGGATGGTATCTAAGTAGAGATGTTTCCCAGTCTTTGTCCATGAAATTTCCTTTCTACATGCTAATCATTTGGCACATTCACACATTATCATTTCCCTTGATATTAATGTTTGTCAACATTTGAATATTCAAATATCTACAAATGCTTCAAATCCTATTATGTGCACAAGCTTCCTATGGCAAGAGAAGTCCATATTCAGTATTAAGTTAAATATTTCTATTATTATCAAAGTTAGTATTAGATCTAATACCATAATTTGCCGAATTATTCAATAGTGACACAAGATTTCCAGTTAATTTACTAAGTTCAAGAAGTACACCATTTTTCTATTTTCAGCAAAATACATGACCCTATTTACTTGATGTCCCATTTGAAATTTAGTATTATGATTTATCTGGTCAAAAGGCTATTGTTTTGATTACACAAATGTCCTTAGCTCAATTGCCACACGGTGAATTGTCCTGGAAGAAAAAACTAATGCATGTGCTTATGAATTCTTCCAACTTAAATAAACCGTGTTACTAAAATCTCAGTTCCTTGTCTCATTACATGCCTTATTCTCAATATTGAGTGCTAAAGCATAAAGGAGAATGCAAGACTGCAATGGTGGTAGGATATTGGTAAGATATTGGACCATTGATCACAGTAGCAATCCACATTGTAACTCATATTATCTAAATCATATAGATGTTACGCCTAGCGCCATATCGTAAAGGCTGAAGTGGTGCAAAACAAATTATGTAGGCCCTTAATGTACCTCTCATGTTACTAGAGTCAGTTTTCCCAAGCATACATAAGATAAGATCTTCTCATCAAGTGCCATATCGCATATTGTTTGTATACTATTTTCAAAACATGTTCTAGTATCTCTTTTAATAAATCCAATGGTATGATATGTAACATACTAAATTATTTACTATGGTTCTAATAAGGATCAATAACAAAATCTATTTTAAGATTGCAACAAAATCAATGGATTTAGTTAAACTTAATTTGAAGCAATTTTTTCACATATTTTTGCAAGTAACTGCACCGAGAGAAGCAAGTTTCTTTGATAGCCCATGGTGAAAGAGTTGTGTCACATGATGTGTGTGGAGACTCTATAGAGATTTGTCACATCGAGAGTGTGTCTATGGATAATACTAAGAAACTGAAATTGGAAAAAGGAAGACTTCCAACAATTAATGTAAACCATACAAAGACTATCATAAATCCATCTTAAAACCCCTCATCATTCAGGAAGTGAGAGATTTACGGCTTGGTTTTTAATATTTATGATCCAAAGGTTAATATAAATCTATGCTAGTAAGTAGCACTTAATTTATCTTGTGTGAAGTATCCTATCATTCAATTTCATCCCTTCGAAGCTCTTTTACTTTACTTCAGTCTACTTCACACTAACAAATAAACTAATAAAATATTCAAAGGGAGTTTACATAATGTAACATGTTGCACTTTCTGTTACACATGACAAAGGCACTTCAAACTCCATAATAAATCTAAACATAGTATTCACTTCTATAAACACTGCAAAACACCAAAGTCCCATTATTTAGATCTCTACTTGCCTTAAGATAAATAATAGCCTACTCGTCTAGATTTTGAGTCATGATAATAAAAAATTCATAATGGCCAGTTCAGATGGACTTCGTAGGGAAACATTGAATGTCAGTGCCTAATAAGGATGGAGTGAAATTTGATCCTTGAGTTTCACCAGCTCAAATTCTAAAAGATCAAGGCACATGTATTAATAGTCAACATGAAATTCTCTTCAATCTTAAATATTTGACATGTGCAAACTTCAAAGTGGCCAGGGTACATTCTAACAGAAATCATGGAAAAAATGCAACTGAATCCTATTACACTATTCAAATTGGCATAGGATATTCTATACACCTTGGTAACCTAGTTCACCCATAAAGACATATGGTTGGTTATTCCAAAATTCACAGCAGCTCCCAACAAGGTATTGGCTCACTGAGGTTGATGGAGTGTTAATCCATACACCAAGGTTTCATTATAGTTGAGAAACATTATGGCCATGGTGGCCATACATGTTGTTGGGAAACTTATGCTTTGTAACATATTACAAACCCAAGGCCACCCTATGTTCTCCTCAAGGCTTGTCATAATTTTTAACAAATGAGTTTTGGTGAAGAGATCAGTGCCCAATCCCAAGATCAACCCCACTTCCAAAGACATTTTTTCACCACATTTGAGAGTAGGTGAACATTCTGGCAACAACTAAAACCCATGTGGAAGTCCAAGTAATCTCGACATACCACACGTGGCAGATTTAAATGAACCTCTGAACAAAAAAAACAATCATTTAACTACATCAAATTGAGGACTTGCTATAGATGTGGGACTTTTTAGTGAAGTGGGAATTTAAACAAAATTACATTGGTTCCTACTAAAAATATTAGAGGCATGCCTGAAAACAACCTTTAAGTTGTAAACCTAGTTATAAATCCTTGGTTTATACATGTCACAGATTTCTTCAACATTTAACTACAAGCAATCTATGGCTTCTCGCTATAGTGAATTGATCATTTTTCAAAAGTTTCTTACCTAGTATTCCGAATTTTACAAACCCTTGGAACCATAAAATCCCAAAACCTTACAAATATCGAAAGACATGAGCAACAATTCAGGCTCCCATCCCAATATTTGTGGTGCAGAGGTGGATGGGTATTTTATTTTATTTTCCTACTTTGACCCTCTTTCAATGGGCACATGGGCTCTGGTAGCAATAATTGGAAAGAGTTGCATGCCCTAAAACTCCTATTGAAGTTGGAAAATGGAAAAATGTGCCAAAAATTTAAGTGTGTGCAAACTCAATGTTGCTGATGGAATTCATAACATGTGCTTTTAGATTTCAAAGCCTTCTATAATGCTCGTTGCTGGACCAAAGCAAGGAAGCTTCTAGTATTTTTCAATAGACCTCCTTCCACCATGTTTATAGGGAACACAATGCAAAGGATGATGAGTTGTTTAAAGATGTTTTTTGTGGCCAGCCTTGTGTCTTTTGTGGAGGAACTCAGAATCAAAGGAAATTCTACCCTCCCTTCATAAAAATATTCTAATTTTTTGTAATAATCTGAATTGTTTGTCTGTTTGTTTCTGTTATCTCTTTGGAGGACATGTATGGAAATATTTTTTTTCTGATACACCCTTTTTTTGTTGGCCTTCAATCTTTTTTTTTATTATTATAGGACTTATGAATGCTAAGGTTCTAGTGATATTTTGATATGCGTGTGTATGCATTGAGATATACTTAGATCCATGATAACAAGTCCTTGGAATTAACTAATTATAATTTTTTCTCCAATATGGAATGTGAAGCTATAATATTTTCCATGAAACAAAAAGGCACTTGAACTCCAATTCTTGATAGCTTAAGGTTTGTTAGTGTCTTTTGTTTTTTTTTAAGGTATCATATCTTCTTAATACTGTAAATGAAAATATGTCACTGATTACACCTCTCATATTGAGTTTTAACTCCATATTATGTTACAACTCCTTTCTTTGTATGTTTTTAGTGTCATTATCTTAGAAAATATCCTTTTGCACTTGATCTGTGAACGAGGGGCGTATAGCCCACTTTGTTGTCCAACACAAATTCTCTGCGGAAATCAAAATTAAGTTTCTTCTCTTACTTTTTAAAGGCCAAGAACATGCTTCTCTAATGGCTATCTAGACTTAAACACACTGAATCTAGGACTTGGATGCTTGACTGGTTAATTTGTTGTTGTTCCAAGGCCAATTTTCCTTGTCCATTTCAAGTAAACTCTAATTCTATTACCTGCCTATTAGTACAACGGAAACTAAAACAGTGACACGTATTTTTCTTGTGTAGAATTCCCACCTTTAATAGTCATAAAGGAAAGGAAGAATCAACTATAGGAGAGTATTTCTATGAGCATAAAAATGGATCTACAAGGAGCCCAAATGTTAAGCTACTATATTCTATTGGGAAATGTATATAGAAATTTGTGATCATATTTGAAGGCCACTAGGATCTGAAATATACTAACATTTGAATCGAGTTTGGAGAAGCAGAGTGCTGCTATAGGAATCACTTTCATAATTCCATTAATACCTGTTGAAACAACTAAATTCATATGTACAAATAGAGGTAAAACTAGGAAATGGGGCATGCACATAGCACACCTGTGAACAAGTGGTAATAACAACTTTGATGAGGGTGCAATAATACAAGTTGTGTTTATAGCTTGGAAGGAGAAATGGAACACCAATTTGTTGCTTGGACCACACCAACTACTGTTGCTATTCTATTTATCTCAAATATGCCATCAAAGGTACACTACATGCATGTAATAACAACTATTTACTTAAAATAAAGATGCAGATCTGTTATGCATGGATTTGGTAATTAGTGTCTTAATTATTAGGTTTAGTTTCCTTATTTATTGCATGCATTATGGATTCATTATGATCTAACATGGAAACTAATAAATGCGAAAGGGACTATAAATCCCATCTCACTCGTTCAAACCCAAGGAGACACACAAAAATTAGACCTCAACATATTGAGATATTACAGAGGATATGGCTACACCAACTTTAGATCTTCTCTCCTTGTTGATGCAAGAAAAATGTGGGCATCATCTTAACTGGATTCATTAGCACAACTTCTTCATTTCTTCATAGTATATGTTATCTACAGATTCCATGATAACTAATTTCATGATAGCTGGTTCTACACGCTTCCTCTACACACAACCCGCATCATCACAACCTTATAGATTTGAATGGGTGCATCAATCTACATATTGTCACTTCAGGGATATTGGATCAACGTTCCCATGTGTTATAGCTCAAAATGAAACATCTCTTCCTGTGACCACTTTCCTATGTTTTTGTCGCATGTCGATACTTCCATGACAACACTTCATGAAAAGTCATTGAAAGTCATTGAAAAAACACCTAACGTGGAGGACCCATATCTTGATTTTTGTAACTCTATTTAACCTCATCTATAGACCATTGGAAAGGTATTTTCTTAGCTAAAAGTTTCTAGAAGACACCAAAGTGTGAAAATGCCAAGAAATACCCTAAAAATGAGTTTTTGATATGTACGTGACTTTCCTTAAGGAAACCCGCGTATGTACACAAGTTGCTATATATAATAGTCATGTAAACCTTAAATATGTGACTTTCCACATTTCAACCCATGTATACCTTTTCGTGTATGTGACTGTTGTTTCTACAACCCATGTACACCTCCTGAAAACGTCAAAAAACACGTATTTTGAAATTCTGGTAGTTTGGGTAGTTATGCAACATACTCCTTCATTTGTAACTACTTTGTATTCAATCCTAACTCTTCATTAACCATATAAATAGAGGTAGGGAGGTCCATGAGAAGAGACTTGAATCTTTGCATTATTATGCTGGAGGATTTGGAGCTCTCTTTGCCCACACCTTTTCCCTAGAATCATTCTCCTTGTGTTGAAGAGTTTGGAGGCTGAGTTCCTTGGAGAAGAGAATTAGTAGAACCATATAAAGGTTTTGTGAGGTGTCCAACTTGAAGAGAAGGTATACTTGTACTTGTTTTCAATATTAATAAATATGTGATGTCCTTCTTCTTCCCAAATCATTGTTCAATGTTTGATTGAATATCTGTTTATGATCATATGATGATGTTAATCAGATTATTATTTCATGTTTATTAGATTGTCATTTCTTTGTATGTGGTCATATTGGTTTGAGGAAGGTATAATTTGTTTTGCAGGTCTCTTGGAGCAAGAGGAGTAAGACGAGCAAGAAGACGATTGAAGGGATGCTTGGATCAACCTTCGTTTGGATAAGGTATGAACCATCCTAATCTCTGAAGCTTGCTTATATATACTTGTAGAACCATTTGCATCCACCTTTCAACCCCATTACATTGATGGCCTCCTAAACCCTATCCATAGGAAACTTTCCTTTACAACACCATGGTCAACTTTCAAATGAGAGAAGCCAAAGAAGGATATCTTAATATCATTGCATATTTGTTTATGGAATTGGATATAAAGGGACAACATGTCAAGGATGAACTTAGTATTCACTACACCATTAAGATCTATAGTTATATCACTAGAGCCACTGCTATCATAATCTAATCAACCTGAAGAATTATCTCCTTTTTTAATATTTATTTTCTATAGTGAAGGGTGTATGCACACTGTAGAAGATCTTATATATCTACTAATCCTCCCTTAGACATGCTAGCTAGTACATTCTATGCAACTGAGCTTGCATGGTTATCATACTACTATATGAAATCACTGAATTTTACCAAATTCTTTGAAGCATGCTCGATGTAATCGTGCACACCATCTTGTCATAGCTTGGTAGCTGTAGCATATTGTTACACTCATAGAATTTGCATCTATTTATAAATAAAATATATGCTTGATCATGCAATACTTTGTTCAATCTGACAACAGACACATCCACCATCAATAAAAATGTTTAGTATCAGTTGTAAAATTCCCATTGAAAGGGTCCCTCCCATGGTGCGTTATAGTAGCTACTAAGTCATATCTCAGACCTTTAATTCTCAGAGACAACAACAAATTACAACCTAGAATAATCTCAGGACTAAAGTGTATATGTTTATGTATTTCTCCATTTCCTATAATTCCAAATCTGAAGCACATTAAGTGCAATATCAACACCTTAGGCAATGTTTGTAGTTTTAGAGATTTTCTTGCACTTACAACCCCTGCCTTGCCTTTTGAAATTCTATAAACTTCAAGTGATTCTAGTGAAGAAAAAAATGAAGAGCATCCTCAATAGTATGAACAAATTCTAGTAAAATATACAAGGGAAGTAACAAGAATGGTTGAATTGTAGTTGAAACCTTGTTATCTTTTGATTTGACAACACTCCTCAATTTCCCTCCAAAGATGGAACTCAATTGTAACTCTACAAAGCCTTGTGTTCTAGTTATTGAAACTTGTTTGTTAGGGCCAACAATCTCCCAATAATCATCTCCACTAACTGTAACTAATGACAATTTTTATACCACTAGAGCCATTGAGGTCTCTTCCTTCCAGTTTAAGAATTTCATTATGCTTCTGATCCAGAACAAAATTAATAAATTCTTGGGAAGCACTACCTTCCCAATCATAATCAACATCACCAGAATAATGTGTTTAATCTCATGTCAATAATTGGCTATATTCTTGGGAAGCAACACCTTTCCAATCCCTTCCAACATCTTGATGCCCCATCTGCATTCTCTTCATTTTCAGAATGGTCACTTTCTTGCCTCTCACTCTCAGGATCCTCTTGTGAATTTCTCTTTGTTTCTCCCAAGACATTTCTCCTCTTGTGAATTTCTCTGGATTCCTCCCCCCTTAATATCTTCTCCCATACCAATTAATGCTTCCAAGGAAAATTATTCTATTCCTTCGAAGTGTTTCCCAAGCATGCATCTCCTTTATCTTGAATCCTCATGAAAAGACATATGACCTCAAATCTAGGTCAAACCAAAGTTGAGGTGCCTTCGAAAGGGGGCCTTGCTGTGGACTCTTTATCTACCATGTAAGCAAATAGAAAATATCACCTTTCTAAATCCTAGCAAAAGGTGATGCTTGATGTAATGAATGAAAAGAAATCTAATATACAAAGGGCCCTTGGAGCAAGGAAATCCCTTCCCAACGCTACCCAATGATTTCCATGCCTTTCAATGCTTGTGGGGTTAAGGGCACCTCCAAATTAAATACTCTCAAGAGACTAATTATAGACAATATACCTATGATTGTGCTTATCCAAGAGATGATGTTAGTTGGTGATAAATCCCAAGACTCCTTAGAGCCTTGGCTTAAAGGAAATTCTTTTTGCACTTTGGACACTATTGATCTGTCAAGCGATTTGTTAATTACCTAGAGTTACTTATTTAAAGTTGTGCACTGTTGATAACCTAATACAAATGGTTAGAGTTTTAATATATATTGTAAATATATTTTGTCTTTTAGTTACAAATATGAGACACATACCTTAGTACACAACAGACCAAACATCTCCCCACCTGCTATATAAATATTTAATAAAGTATTCACCAACAATTAAAATCAAGCAATGTAGTTATTCCACAACACTGGTATAAGTACAAAGCTCTGCCATAACTCCTATCTGTTATATGTTCTAACACTTGCAACTACCAGCTTTTTCTACCCTCCACCTCTTTTCTAGCTCACAATCCTGTCGCTTTGTCATCCTTCAGAATTGAGACCTGCACTAGGTATTATTCTGTTTTTTTCTGCATACCTGTGTCTGCTTGATGATATTCTAAAACACTAGTCAATGGTATTATTATCGGCAGTTTTTTCTGCATACATGTGTGTGCTTGATGATCTTCCAAAACCCATGACTTGAGTCTCTCTTTCCTACACTCAAGTTTCAAAATTCAACTCCTCATACATACGATACCCACGTGAAGTTTATATATTGCATGAAGGTTAACTATGAGTTGAGTGCATTGAGTTGAGAACAAATATGACCAAAGGGTGCCACCACATGCAGAGCGTTGTGAAGACTTACGACCTAGTGGCGCCACCGAGACTTGAATTAGGGACATTTGTGAATACTTGCAATGGAAGTGTGCTGGTGAATGCATATAGTTTTGTATATTCATGAAAGGAAAGAAAAATGGATTAAGATTATGAAAAAATTGTATTTGTTGTCACAAATTCAATAAAAGAAATATGCCACTAACCAATTAAGGAAACTACCACACTTAATAGAGGTATACAAGAATTAAGCCATCATATGGACTTGAGAGAAAAACACAAACTGCGTTGTTGCCATCTAGAGAAAAAATTCGTTGTTGAATCAATTAAAAATTGAAGCCACCTTTTAATGTTTCAAAGCCACCATTCTCAAGATAACAATGGTCACTGAAAGAGAGAAAATTTATTCATGAACCCAATTACCATTTACAAAATAAGAAGAATCAACCTCCATTTAAAAGATATCCTTGGGAAAAGTTCATACGCAACTAGAGTCTGTAACGTAGAAAGAGAAAGAAAGCAACAAATGGGAGAAAGGAAGTCTACCACAATAAGAATAAAAACCTTCTAAGAAGCGGAGGATCCAAATTTTCTCCTTGCCTGAACACCGATCAATATGGAAATCCGAGCGTATTTAAAAGTGTTTCAAGGTCCCCTCCTTTGTTTTCTACCAAAGCTCTATGGATTTCAATGGCCAAGGTTTAGATTTGCGGCATACAAGTTTTTTCGTGCTTTTAAAATTTATATGGAATGCACAATCTGTTTATATTATTGTGAAGGGGGCGCCCGGATTTGAAATTGCAAGGGAAACAAGAAAAAATGCTAGCAAATTTGTAAATTTGTAAGTGTGTGCCAAGGCAAATGCTAGAAAATGTGTAAATGTATTAAATTGTAATCTATTGTTCTAATTACTTCACAAATATCCTTAGCTCAATTGCCACAAGATGAATTATCCTGGAAGAAGAAACTAATGCATGTGCTTATGAATTCTTCCAGCTTAAATGAATTGTGCTACTAAAATATTAGTTCCTTGTCTCATTACATGCCTTCTTCAAAATATTGAGTGCGAAAGCATAAAGGAGAATTCATGACTACAATGGTGATAGGATATTGGTAAGATTCAATAGACCAGTGATCACAGTAGCAGTCCACGTTGTAACTGATATTATCTAAATCATATAGATGTTACGCCTAACGCCATCTCATAAAGGATGAAGTGGTGTAGAATAAATTATGCAGACCCTTAATGTAACTCTCATGTTACTAAAGTGAATTTTCCCAATCATATATAATGAAAGCTATTCTCATCAAGTGTCATATCGCATATTTTTTGTATACTATTTTAAAACATGTTCTAGTATCTCTTTTAACAAATCCAATGGTATGATATGTAACATACTAATTTATTTACTATGGTTCTAATAAGGATCAATATCAAAAGCTATTTTAAGATTGGAACAAAATCAATGGATTTAGTTAAACTTAATTTAAAGCAAATTTGTCATAGATTTTTGCAAGTAACTGCACTGAGAGAAGCAAGTTTCTCTTACTGCCCAAGGTGAAAGAGATGTGTTACATGATGTGTGTGGAGACATTACAAATATTTGTCACATCGAGAGTGTGTCTGTGGGTAATACTAAGAAACCGAGATGGGAAAAAACAACATTTCCAACAATTAATCTCAACCATACAAAGACTAGCATAAATCCTTCTTAAAACCCATGATCTTGTTGTATGTTGTTTGGGAATTTTAATAGAAACTTAAAGGATTTCATGAGTTGATTCCAAGTGGAATACATGTATCTTATGGATTTATGGTTTTATGATTTTGTTGTATGTTTTTTCTTGTGGCAAATTTGATAGACAATTCACTTGGCAAGATTGAACAAATA
This sequence comes from Pseudotsuga menziesii, assembly GCA_001517045.1. Classification (NCBI taxonomy): domain Eukaryota; kingdom Viridiplantae; phylum Streptophyta; class Pinopsida; order Pinales; family Pinaceae; genus Pseudotsuga; species Pseudotsuga menziesii. Next base: position 50,697 of record LPNX010433685.1, read on the forward strand.
GCAGAGTTTTAGCCCAGTACGTTTTTTTCTTGCTTGTGTTAGGTTCCATGGAAGCCCACTCTGTTCATTATTGTTTATATTAATAGTTGAAGGAAGTATTTCATAAAAACAAATAAATCAAACCATAGAGAAAATAATATTTACAAAAGGACTCATCAGCATCATCCTAATTCCAAATGAAAAGAACCTATTTCATTTTTTATCATCCTAATTCCAAACCAAACAGAATATATTTTACCTTTTGAACAATTTTCTTGTCTTTATATTCCTCAGAGTCTTCGCTCTCAAATTCCTTAGAACTGCTATCCTCCTTTCTCGAAGGGGCTTTGATGATCCCTCTTGCATTCTGTGCAACAAAACATAAAGAATTGCCATGAAAACCTAACTACCAAAGAGAAATAAAAAATTATTAACATCCAACTCATCTTATTGCAAAGCAAACTAATAAACATGCAAATACCTTTTGAGTTGCCAAGCTTGCTACTTTTTTGTTTGGCTGGGCAACCTTTGCTATAGGCTCCTAGAAAATCCAAATAGCAACACAAATACTCTATTGTGAACATTTTGAAAACTATAGCAATGCTACAAAAACACACTAACATAAATTCATATTGTATAGATTCTAGAATCTATATATAATAAATACCTTTCCTAATACAATTATAAATTATACAACACAAAACACCTCATCAAATTATTCATCGTCACTGCTATCATTCTTGCTTCTTTCTTCTACTGGTTTCCCTTTGGAAACATTTATTTTCCCTGTAACATTTGTTTGCGATGGATTTTTTTCCTTCATCTAGATAACCCATTGAACATTCATAATTAAGTCAAGGTGCCAACAAATCAGACTATTTGATTAACAAGCGATAGTTTTTCTGAATTAAAATCTTTAAAGAACAAACCATATCACCTTCTCTTCTTCAGAATCTCTTTTAGAACTATCACTTGATTATGTTATACCATTTCTTAATTCCATAACTGACCCATTCTTTGCCAACACTCGTGTTTTTTTCATCTTGGCGTTCCACTTCACCATCTACGAAAGACAAACATATGTATGGCATTTCCAATCTAAGAGATTAAAATAATATTACATTGATTTGGAAAGTATGAAAATTAACATCATTAGCACATGCAACCAATAGCCATTTACATGTTTTTCCATACTAGTAACCATCTGCAAGTCACTAGATGCCCTTGTTGTCACCTCAGACTCACCAAATATCACTTCTTCAATAGCTCTTCCACCTAGACCACCAACTATTCTGGAAAATAATTGTTTCCTTGAAATTAAGTTTGGATCATCCCAAGGTATAAACCAAGTAAGGCCATGGGCTTGTCCATGCGGTATCAATGTCACCTTTTGTACACCATCATGCCTCGGTGTTAATGTACTGCAATATGTCACACATAAATCAATAACTCAGTATACAATTGATGCATTAGATGTTTTCAAGGTTAACACTAGTGTACTATAGAATGGCCTATTTTACACAACAAACATCAAGTTACTTTGTCCTACATTGTAGCTTGCTTACTAACAAGCAGCTTCTCCATAAACATGTAACAACACAAATATATAGATCGAGTATCAAGAAAACATGCAAATATTGGATATATCTTAAACATAGTTTCTTAGGAGCCGATTCATCGAAGAATAACCCTCATATTAGGATCTCATCTCACCTAACCCACATGCTACAATAATGAAAGGGAAGGAAATGGCACAAACACAGAATGGGTATATTTTAACATTTTTCTAGTTCTTATTTATCAAAATAAGAAGCTGAGAAAATAGTAAGGATAGAAGAGTAGAAGCAAGCTAATTATACATATTGAACCTACAATAAGCATCGAGCACAAACAACAAGCTCAAAATTTTAAACTCCAGAGAAGTGAAATGATACCACATTAAATAACAACATTGTTATGTAAGAGTAATCAGTATTACCTATCACTTCTTATATCTTTTGGTTTCTCACACTGACTAGAAACTCAAAAAGAGTGAATTTATGGTATGGGAAGTATCTTCTTTCATAAGAACATTCATACAAGTATCTACAAATGCATCATAACCATGTAAAAATTGTCCAAAAAAAGAAAGCCAACGAACTGTTGCACCTATGTATGTAGCTATTTTTGAAGACCATTTGTAATTTTCTATGAGAATTTTCGTTGAAAATTTTGTGTGAAATTGTCAGTTTATAGAAACTTGTACTGCCCTTTTGGAGCAACTTGCAACATTTCTATTTTAATTTTTCAAGGAAAAAATAATCCTTTTAACCCCTCAAGTACCTATCTGTTTCAAACAATAAAGGGTGTATCCAATATTACATAAATTTCACCACTTTGAAATATCAAGATTATCTCAGCTTCTGTCAACATTACATTTTTCAAGGCTCTCAGTTGTGTCTCCTTCTAATTGGCATAAGGTCTAAATATAAAAGCTTAAAACCAAAAAGCAGTGGGAAGTCAGCAAAAACAGGTGGGTTGGTCCCACCCAAAAGAAGTCATTAAATTCAAGATTGACATAGCCGTTCATTTTATAACAATTCAACCCAGTAGAGCACAAAGATATGCTTGATTTAGCAACTCAGAGAAACTATCAACATGTTTTAAAATATCATACTACAAGTTTGGAAAGAAAATTATTTTGCAGATGGTTTACTTACTATTGAAAACTAAGCTCAATTTCAAAGAACAATCCAGAACAACCAAGGAAAATGAGAGACTAAATATTGCAATAATTTAATACAAATTGACCATAACTGAAAATAATTGGTTGTAGAGATCGTAATTACATAATGACAATTAAAAAATGAGTTTCTTCTTACCAGCAAATAGCATGACCAACTTCATGATATGCAACAAGACTTTTGTTTTTCCCATCTGTCATCACCATTCCCTCCATTCTAGTAACAATCATGTATATAGAGTCATCTATTTCCTTAGAAAAAATTGCTAACTTCACACGCCACCTAGCCAGAATTGTAGCTTCATTCAATAGATTTGCAAGATCTTCTTCACTGATGCCTAGGGTTCTCATTGCAATGACTCCTAGTGAAACGTCACTATCAAACTTCTTATTGGTTCCATGCACTTTCAAAATCTCTGTCCTTCCTTTAACATCTGGCACATCCACAAATACCTGCATAAAAAACACATGTTCAATTCATTACGATGCCACTTTCAAATATAAGCAGTATAGATTCAGAAACCACCCAAGAGAAAAAAAAATTGTTTGTTGGTTCTTAAAAATTGATAACAAACGTGTCTATCAAAATGCCCTGGATGCAACACAATAAAGCAGAATCAAGTATATCGGCCCTATTGGTTGCGTAATATCACAATGATACCATTGTTCCCTTCAAATCCATCCATTTCGGTAAGAATCTCATTTAGGGTTTGTTCTTTCTCGTCATTTTCTCCACCTATTCTAGTTCCTCTCTGCCTACCAACTGCATCAATTTCATCCACAAAAGCAATGCAAGGGGCATTTTCTTTGTCCTTTTTGAACAGGTCATGCACTCTAGATGCTCCAATACCAACGAACATCTCAACGAAATTAGACCCTGAGATAGAGAAGAAGGGTACACCAGCTTCCTGTGTAATGGCCTTTGCTAGCAAAGTCTTTCGAGTCCCTGGTGGACCCACAAGAAGAACTCCTTTCAGAATACGAGCTCGATTTGCAATGAACCTCTATGGTTTCTTCAAGAACTCAACCAATTAAATTAAATCCTGCTTTTCCTCATCAACACCTACCACATCATCAAATATCACTCCAGTATTCAATTCCATCTAGAATTTTGCCTTAGACCTGCCACATCATCAAATATCACTCCAGTATTCAGTTCCATCTGGAATTTTGCCTTAGATTAACCAAATTGTAGGGGAAACCTAAGACCTCTAGGGCCTCCCATTCCTCCCTAGATAAGAGAAAAATCCCTCCAATTAGGATGAGAGGAAATGCTAAATTTCCAATCAAATTCAGTAGCACTCATCCCGAGTCCTCTTGAGCATTGTGTGCTACAAAGTCTATATTCTTCTCTCTAAATTTCTGCAGAAGCTCTTGGATGAGACTAAGAAGCTGTACTCTCACTCGTTGAATCTGGATTCCCAATTCAAGAGAGACTGCCTCCATAATTGCAATTATTCCATTCTCAAACAAGTCCACTTTCTTCACCATATCCTTGTCCAAACATTCTAGGAACCTCGAGTAAGACATTCTTGATGATGCTACACCTTGGTCATATACCCGAGCCCTCTGTGCACCTAATAATGTAGGGAGGGAAACCCCCACTGCCCCGAATAAACTCTTCAGAAACACCCTCTTGTTTCCATGTTTCTTTCTCTCCAAATAAGTCCTTACTATCTGAGGTTGACATTACTTGACTAGTGATAGAACAAATTTTAGGAATTAATTGCTGACCATAAATATCCCTGCTTAAAATACCATTCCCTTGGGTGAAGGATAGGGAATGTGGGATCAGTACAAAAAGATTGAGTGTTGCAGCTGCCATCTCTATAATTAAATGGAGATCTTACAAGCCTATAAGAGCCTTTTTCTACTACAAAAATATAATTATAGTGAGCTTAGGAGCATATTTGTCTACTATTGAAGATAAAAAAGAATCAATCAAATTTCTCTATTATTGAATATAAAAAAAGATAAAATCATAGTGTTACTATAGTTTGATTTTAGTCATCGCAATGAACCACATTCAAACACCCCTTGAAACAAATAGAAAAGAAGAAAAGTGTAATATTGTTGCCTTTACTAAAATGCTACACACAATCAACATTGATTTTACTAGGTATAAATCCTAGCATGGGCATTAGCTTGTAGTCCAACAATAAAGTGGACAGTCTGCCAGACATAGGTCTTGAATTCTATCTTTTCTACCGACAGCCACACAACTGTCTACCTGTTGGATCTCCTGCTAAGAGGGAATTAGTGATTATCTAGGCTAAGCTACTTATCCAACATTGTGACTAAGCACATACTTTCAATTATTCAATACTGATGTATTTCACTTACTGGTTAGCCATGATCATGCATAAGCCTTCATTTTTAATTGTATTTTATTAGTGTTACAAGTATTATATAAGTATTATATGGTGCATCTCTCTCACCTGCGTTGGGAAAGTCTTGCTTCCCTTGATGCAACAAACCCTAGTATAAAAAGAGACCAAAAAGAAACTAAAGGCATCTCCAAAACCAAATTCCAAGTAAGATACCAACACAAAGGAAACTACCATCAATCCCAAAAATCCCAACTGTATTGGCAAATATTGAAAATTGGTTGAAAAAAGAGCATACCTAAAAATGAAACTACCACCAATCCCATCTGAATTGGCAAAGATTGAAATTTGGTGGAAAAAATGGTAGACCTAAAAGGGAAACTACCAATACTCCCAACTGTATTGGCAAATATTGAAAATCGGTGGAAAAAAGGGAAGACCCAAATTCTCTGAAGAACAGGAGGAAAACCCAACTAAAGCAACAATGTACACCTATTTCCCACCAAGGACGTCTAAATAAGCATGCCTGTTTAATCGTCACTTTATAATCCTCACTTGCATTCTTGTTTAAGACCGATGAATCAATTTGGAAATTATTTTCTGCTTTCACATATTTTTTAGGTTGTTCATCCCCTACCATAGACAAAGCAGATGCCAAGCACTCTCTCAGTTTGGCTCTAACAGAATCAAATGAATCGACATGACCCTTGGGAGAAGATAAATCTATCTATACTGTCTTCTTCTCCTGTGTTAGAGATTGATGCATCTTTACATTGGGTACCCCAAAAAAACCTTTAATGGTATGCTATCCATTGTAGAAGACTATGGTGCATTAGGATCAAAATCTACATCTACATCTTACTTTGACATTTTCTCAGTAGCGTTGCATTCATGCACTTCTAACATTGACACTGTTCTAAACTTCCCATGATCTTCAAGAAGTTCGTGGGACTATAATCCACCTAAAAGTCAGTTAGCAATAAATATCTTAAAATTTTCTAGATGATAATTATTATAATGTACATTAACAATGTAGGATAATCATTTGAAAATTGTCTTTTCGATCAAAACCCGATTCAACATGCAAGAAAGAACTCCAGAGAAAAGTAGTTTAGCATTATTGAAATTCAGCCTTTTGAACAGGTATGTGTCTTTAAAAAAAAAAAGGTAAAGTAAACTAACATTAAATAAATCTCAATGCATACAAAAAAGAAGTCAAATTCAAAACACACAAACATCTAAGATTCAAATTGATCACCTTTTACAATGGAAGCATATAAAAGCATATTTAGCCCTTTAACCTTGGAAGCATAAAAGAATAATTATGCAATCTTACAATGTAAGGTCCAACATCTGAATTGGGACAAATGGGTTGTTAATCTGGAATAACAGAACATTCATTTTGCACATATGCACATCTTGAATATATTTTAAATTTAAACTCAAATAACAATATTCCAAATTTGTTGAGTATGAAAAAGGGTTGGATTTCTTTACTAAAAACACCATACACTAGTACAAGTGATCAATCTTGCGACAACAAAACGTGGAAATATCCACGGAAAATCGTGGATATTGCCACGTCTAAGTGTTTTTTTTTTCCGTGGAAACAATTCCGTCGTAATAGAGATGACCCCTAATTTGCATTGCAAGAGCGACAATGTTCTATATTTCATTAGATGTATAAGCCGTCGCTATATCCACGCCTAGCCGTCTCTGTATCCACGCCTAGCCATCACTATATCCATGCTCTGTATAAGGTTTTTTAAAAAAATGCAAACCCAAGAATAAGATGTCGCTATAGCCACGCCTTTCCATCTCTATATCCACGCCTTGCCGTATCTGTATCCACACCTGGCCGTCGCTGTATGCACTCTTTCTATAAGTTTAAAAAAAAATAAAAATGCAAACCCCATTGGCTTGATACATTAGACTTAAGTCAAAACTTGTGAAACTTGACAATCTATGCAAACATGACAAGCTGTAACCAGGTCCACTCACCCACATGCCTATGTAAACCAAGAACAGGGTTGATCCCAACGCTTGCAACGACAACTTTATTTTTAATCTCATTACAATTTAAACAAATTCAAGAGTACATACATATTATTATTTCCTTTTAACTAGGACAAACTTTGAAGGAATTCCCAGGTTTCATAGAAAATATACAGATGATTTCCCTGTAGAACACAAGAAAGCTATCAACATCTAGCACCCAACACTGAACAGTGGTGTTATTGAGACATCTCATGCCATTAGAATCATGTACATATATAGTGTTATAGAGAGACCTTGCAACATCTAGCCAACACTGCCTTCAAGCTTCAAACTCATCAACTGATTTACTTCAGCTGCAAATTCTAATGGGAGCTCGTTAAATACAACCCTAGAAAATCCATTAATAATAGCTGCCACTTCCTTCTCTGGATCAATCCCCCTCTCCTAGAAATAGAATAACTGATCTTCCCCAATTTTTGAGGTACTTGCTTCATGTTCAACATGGGTTGTTGGGTTCTCACCTGAAAAAGTTTGTAAATATCAGAGACATAAGGGAAACAAATGCAAATCAATATTGTTACTAAATCCTTCTGCATGAATTATACAATAAAATTAAACACCATATACTTAAAACGTGTCATATGGTTGGTAGGAGAAACGCACCCGATCCCAGTTTAGAGTTCAACCTTACTGCAAAACTAGGTCAATTCTAACCAGAACAAGGCATCTTTCGCTTGCTACATCAAACTTAAGTCAAAACTTGTGAAACTTGACAATCTATGGAAACGTGACAAGCTGTAACCAGGTCCACTCACCCGCATTCCTATGTAAACCAATAAATATCCAATCTTACCCATTTTTTGCACATCTTGCAGCAAATTTTTAGACCTTCATGTAGCATCAATGGCACAGATTTTGTGTTCATATTCTAAGCATATTATCTGTAGGTTAGGGAATAGAAATTGTACTCATTTTCTAACCAATATTCAAGCATATGGGCACAGATTTCCACCAAATATTTTTTCATAATACAATTTTCTATATATTGTGCTCAGTTTCTACGCAAATTTTTTATACCTTGGGCACAGATTTTCACCAATATTGCAGATACGTTGTTTATAATTCAATTATGTTCTACCATACACCTATATAGTGCTCATTTTCTGAGTAAATTTTCTGGCACCACTGAACCAGGAAAGAGACAGAGATCAATAAAGTCCATGATGAAAGCAGTCACACTAGAGGAAGTTGAACCTAGAATACTTGTCTGAGTATGGGCATGCACATTATAGCGGTAGCTTTAGAGTCCATTAGAGTGTCAAGTCAAGTTGTGCCATGGGCACAGTGCACACGGTAGGGGTAACTTTAGATTCCATTAGTGTGACAAGTTCAGCTATGCAAATTACTTAGGTGCAAGTGCAACAAGAAGCCAAGTGCATCTAATGGCGTGGCATACTACAGTGGGGTGGATAGACTACTCAGCTTATCGATTTATGTCAAGGTTGGTCTTTGTAATGGCACATGCTACTTCCTAGTTTTATATTGGACAAGCGCCATCTCACTCTCAGTTGGTTCAGAGTCAAGATTTTGCATAGCAGTGTCATCCTTCTTGTGCTTGCGTTTTCACATATTCATCCATCATTGATGCGTTTTGCAAGCAAGGTAATGTGGAAGCTGCTGTGGCGTTGTAGGGCCAGATGGTGAAGAAGGGTCTGGCATTCAATGTTGTGACTTGAGGCTTTGGCATTCTAGGAAGAACTGCAAAGACGTGGTGTTATTCCCAACATTTCTAATTACAATTCAGTTATCAATGCCTTTTGTAAGAAAGGTAGGATATCGATTGCAAGCAACCTCCTTAAACATGCCTTGGAAAAAAGTTTAATTCCATATGTGATTACCTATAGGGCTTTGATTAAGGCACATTCTGAGGCAGTAAATATACAGGAGGCCTCTAAACTTCTTGATAACATGATAAGTTGTGGAATTGTGCCAGACGACTCTCTCTATAACACTATCATTGACAGACTTTGCGATCAATGGAAATTTTATACTGGTATGAAACTCTACAATGAAATATAAAGGAATTGCATGCTCCCAAGTATTAGCATTTACATGTCACTTATCAGAGTACTCTTAAAAAATTGCAGAAAGGAGGAGTTTAATGAGATTCTGAACAACACCTATGTAAAAGAATTGGCTTCTGATGTCAGAACGTGCAATATGCTGACTGATTATTTATGCATGGAAGATGCAGATTTTGTCATGAATTTGTATGACAGAATGGAGGTGAAAGGTGTTGCACCTAATGCTTCTACATACAATGCTGTCATTGGTGGACTTTGCAAAGTAGGAAAGGTACATATGGCATTGAAAATGCATTTGAGAATGCAGAAAATGGGTTTTCTTCCTGTTATTCAAAGCTTCAGAAACCTTATGCAATCAATGCCTCACAATAACAATGCAATCAATGCCTCACAATAAGTCTTTTGAGACAAGCCACCAACAAGTGTATTGTCAGGTCCACTTAAAAATGGTTAATGAGAGTGGTACCATGGCAATCAGAGCTACGCAAGGAATATTTTGAGATAGGTCTCTTGCAAGGGTAGTGTCATGACCCAAAACTCTTTATTCCTATAGGAATACTGCTTCTAGTTGAGCAATATTGCACTAATGGAACCCCCAAATTATTGACATGACACCAATATCAATGGAGATCCAAGATATTTCCGAAATAAAAAATAGTATTTTTTATGTTTCATGGTATTTGTTGTGCAAATATATTTTTATATGTATATGTAAATGTCGTAGCTATCTATATGGAAAATTTCTAAAAATTGACAAATCCCTGTCCGTCCTTGTATCTATAATCATATCATGGAAACATAGTTTGATTGAATGATCAAAAACAGGTGTTCATGGATAATTTGGTACTGCACAGTGGATAATATTGGTTAATGAAGATTCTCAAGTATTTTTCAATTTCAGCATGTGTGTAAAGCATAAACAAAAGCAAAGCTCAGCACCATAAAAAATAGGAAATACGGGATACCCTGCATCATTAAAAATGTTTCACTGGCAAACAAAATAAAATAAAATGGCTCTGGGTAACACAGAAAAATCGAGATAGCTGTTCATCATAGATTTCCCAGGATAAATTGCAAGGGAGACATTCTATTGTGTATAAGTCCAATCCATAGAGTCTCAAAGGGTGAGGTCTAAAGTGAACAAATCTAAAGAATTTATATAAGGAAACCAAACAAAAATATCTCGTCACATGCATGGTACCTGAGCCAGGATAGAACTTGGATGTATATGTACAATTTGTGGGTTCTTGACTGTGCGATAGGAGCCTTTTTTCTACAGCTTGGAAGTGTGGTAAAAATATACTATCAAAGCAAGAAACCCTTAATTGTCAGGAAACCTTTGACTGTGTGATATGATCCATTTTTTTGCAGGATAGTTGGAGCTTGGCACTAGGATTTGATGGCGCGAGAGATGAAGTGCCAAGGCCTGCAACTGGAGATGAGCCCTTATGTATAGTGATCAATTTTTACTGAAGAACATGGAAATCCTGGTAAAAGAAATGAACTCAAGCAAGGAGGTTAACTTATCTATTTTTTAGTTTCCGGATTTGAGAAAGAACCATGGGAAGGAAGCAAACAGAGCACGTGATCTATTTTTTGCTCTTTGGGTGCCAGACCTCTTTATGAAAAGGGTCCAGGAGAATTCTACATGGACATTATTTTGTCCCAATGAAGCACCTGGGCTTGCTGATTGTTGGGGTGAATAATTTGAGAAACTATACATGAAATACGAGCAAGAGGGTAAGGCAAAAAAAGGTTGTATAGGCACAGAAGCTTTGGTTTTCTATTTTGGAAGCTCAAATAGAAATAGGCAATCCATACATGCTCTTTAAGGACAGCTGTAACAGGAAAAGCAATCAGCAGAATCTGGGAACCATCAAATCTTCTAACCTCTGCACAGAGATTATCAAATATACAATTCCAATAGAAACTGCAGTATGTAACTTGGCATCTATTGCATTGCCTAGATTTGTCAGAGAAAAGGGCATGACCCTCGAGTCTCAACCCTCTAAGCTAGTTGGTAGCAGAGGTTGGAGGAATCATTACTTTGATTTTGATAAATTAGCAGAGATCACATCAACAATTACTATCAACCTCAATAAGATAATTGATGTAAACTTTTATCCTGTGGAAACTGCAAAACTATCAAATATGTGACATAGGCCAATTGGTATAGGTGTTCAGGGTCTCGCTGACACCTTTATACTGATTGGAATGCCATTTGAATTAGAAGAGGCCCAAAATTTGAACAAGGATATTTTTGAAACAATTTATTATCATAGTCTTATAGCACCTGTTGAGCTTGCTATTAAGGAAGGTCCATATGAAACCTACTTTGGGAGCCCTGTGAGTAAGGGAATACTTCAACTAGACATGTGGAGTGTAAAACCTTCTGATCGTTGGGATTGGGCTCTGCTAAGGGACATGGTAGCAAAACATGGCATGAGAAACTCTCTTCTTGTTGCTCCTATGCCAATTGCATCAACTAGTCAAATTCTTGGGAACAATGAGTGCTTTGAACCTTATACATCAAATATTTACAGTAGAAGAGTGTTGAGTGGTGAATTTGTGGTGGTGAACAAACATCTTCTTCATGATTTAACTGACATGGGGCTATGGTCTCCTACTTTGAAGAATGAAGTCATCTATCACAATGGTTCAGTCCAAAACATCAGCGAGATTCCAGAGGAACTTAAGGCTATTTACAGGACTGTATGGGAGATTAAACAATGGACACTTGTGGACATGGTAGCTGATCGTGGCTGTTATATAGATCAGAGCCAAAGCCTTAATATTCACATGGACCAACCTAAATTTGGAAAGCTTACTTCTCTACATTTTTATGCTTGGTCAAAGGGCATGAAAACTGGAATGTATTATTTACGTACACGAGCTGCAACGGATGCAATCAAGTTTACTGTGGATGCAACTAACATAAAGAAGGAGAGCATAAAACCTATGACTAAAGATGTAGAAAAAAAGCTAGCTCAGATGGCATGTTCATTGGAGAATAAAGATGAATGTCTTGCTTGTGGAAGTTGATTAACTAGGTAGAAGGCTTGTTGCCGATATGAGTATAGTCTCAAAATCTGGGCTTTGTTTAGGCGATGCCTTTATTGCTTTGTATAAATTCACTATTTATGGATGTTGTACATTATTTATCCTTTTTCTATAATATATTATTCAGCCCTTGAGTGAATAGTGTATATCTGGAAAATTTCACTCTTATCTATTGTCTCTGCTTCCTTCCACCGTTTCTGGTTAAAATAAAAACCTGCACTGTATAAGCTGTTCTAAGCTCTTGCAATGCAATGAGCAACTATAATTCAATCAACAGATTGAGGTGCACTATAATTTTTTTTCATAATACACTATACACATACTATTATATTATTACATTCATTATATATACATATGATACTAATATATACATATTATACACCATATACATTATATATAATATATATAATCCATATTCAATATTACATTAAGTCATCTATCAACAGTGTAGTGATTCCTCATCCTATCAATAGCCTCAAATATGTCAATGTATATCTTCACTTCTTATCTAGAGCCTTAATCTTGGGAGAACTTGGCTTATCAATTTTCTTTTTGATTGCAGGTATTGCAGAGGTAGGGGTGACGATGGTGACTACAAGCCTAGTGACTCTTGTCGTGGTTCTTATATGGCAGAAAAACATACTCCTTGCAATTGGCTTTCCTGTTCTATTTGGATCAATTGAGCTGACTTATTTTTCTGCAGTCTTGATGAAAGTGGGGCAAGGTGGTTGGCTTCCACTCGCTTTTGCCACCTGCTTCCTTCTTGTGATGTACATTTGGAACTATGGAAGTGTTTTGAAGTATCAAAGTGAGGTGAGGAAAAACATGAAGATCCAAGTCTTGAGTATCATCTTTCATCTCTGTGTGAAGATAAAGAATCAGGAGTTGTATATCTTGTTGGTCATGGAGATGTCAAGGCTAGAAAGGAATCATGGTTTCTCAAAAAACTAGTTATAAAATACTTCTATGCTTTCATTCCTTTCATTAAGGATATCCATCGGCGTTTCTGTTAGTGAAAAATCAGAATCACCAATCATCCAAAACATTTTATCATCATCCAAGATCACTTGACTTCTCCAAAACAATTCATTGACTGAAGTCTTCTTCATCGCAGTTCTGTTTGACTAAGGAAAATTCGTGGCTAGGATTTTATTCTTTATCTCTTCCCTAGTGTGGCAGCTCCAAGCCTGCTAGGCTTCTTCCTTCACAGCACATAGCAGCTCACGGTGGAGGGTAGTCTCAGTGGTGAGGAGAAGTAGCATCAGAGCTGCTACAGCTCATGGTCAAGGCTTGTTACAGCAGCAGCAGCTCTTGGTTGTGAGAGCAGAGCTCATGGTGGGGGCTATCTACAGCAGTAGCAGCTCACGGTGGTGGGACCAGAGCTCATCGTGTGGAGTATGAGGTAGCAGCAGCAGGCTGCCAAGGTAGAAGCAGATCATGAAGGCAGCAGTAGGCTGCCAGCAGCTTTCACTGAGGTGGCAGTAGGTACAGGGAGGTGCAGTATATTAGTAGTGATAAATAATGAGAGTGCCAACTCAATTCCTAACAGCTAAAATCTAAAAGAGTAAGGAAAGAAGCTACATATTAACATGAAATTAAAAGGCAAAAGTATATGACTATATCTATCAATACAATGTAGAGTGGCCTACTCCACAGTCACAGTCTAAGTAGAGATAGAGGCAGAAGTGGAATATACGCATGCATGTAAACATGCTTAAAATACTTCCAAATGTATCAATTCACAAATTTTCTAGTATCTAACTCATATTAACCCAACTTCCAATTTTGATCTTCTGCACATAATGGCCATCAAGTGGATAGACTAACTTTATTATTCAAATTCCTAATAGCATAATATTTAAATTTCAAACAGGCTTACCAACCAAATGGACAAGCATTTACAGATCCAAGCAACACCATGGCTCTCACTATAGTTACTAATTAAATAGAAATACATAAAAACTTTCAACTATCATCCAAGCAACGGAAGAACTATAAGGATTTTAACAAAACGTTGTATAAAGCTTGACTCCTTAATTTCAAAGACTGGAAACTTATGTGGATAGTGAAACAACACAATAAGAAAATTGGGAAACAAGGTAATGAAGAAACCAAGTTCAACACAAGGAAATGGTAGGTAAAAGTTGGCCCATAAAACAACAAACTGGGATTGCATAATGTACTGGGAAAAATATTAAATAAGAATAACCCAATTCCAGTGCCAACAGGAAGTCAAACACATAACACCATTCAGAGTTGCAACAAACAATAGCTACATAGGTCTAAAATTTCTGTCTCTGACAGACCTAGCCTTGAAAGCAACCCAACAAATCTTTTGCTGACAGGCAGTTCATAAAGCTTGTCATTCCTCAGCAATTTCATGGTTATCTTTTTTAAATATTTGTTAAAGCCTCCTAAAACCTTTTGCTTCTGTCATAATTTTGCCCAGAATCTCCTTATGTAAAGACCAGAAAAAATGGGTGTGATGAGTTCATGTGTGGGAAGTAGCAAGTCTATCCTATAATGAAACCATTGTCCATATAGATCAAGTAATTGGTGCAAAAAATACATTCTTGAAATGACCCGAATAACTTCAGTCAACCAATTTGAATGTTCAAGTTCCTGCAGCAAAACAAGAAATTAAGTTGGTTCCCAAACCAGTATTAGGCTGTCCAGCACGTCCCTATTCTATGTGCAATGATATTTTGCCTCAAGGAAGGCTTGAGGGATTGGATTGTCAAACAGGTGCATGGCTTCCTTGAATGCACAAGTTTACCCAAATGACAAACTACCCTAGTGAAGATAACCCTAAAACAATGGCCACAAACTTCAACCTTGCATAGGCATCCATCATATCCACCACATCTAGTATTAACACTTGTCACATAAGCAGGGGTTTTTTTGCAACTGTCTCGATCCATTATGAAACGAACAGAAGTCTATAGAAACTAAATGAAAACAACTTCAAACTAACATGTTGCTTGATACATGATAAACACATGGAGAAAATGAGGGGGAATTTTTTTTTTTTTCTGTGGGCTCAAGATTGGGGCTTCTTAACTCTTTGTTGTTATCTTGTATTTAGGGAATCCATTAAGTAGGTTGGACCCATGATGTTATACCCTTGACTGATATGCCACCAAAAAAGGCCCGTTTTGGCATCTGTTGTGGCCCAGATAGCCCAGAAGCTCTCTAAATGCTCTCCTTTTGGACCAGAAACATTGGGAATGTTCCCAACATCTCCAATGTTGTTCCCTGCCAATCAGAATTTCCTTGCATGTTCTAAAGTTCTCTGGAACAAGGGACCTAGATAAACAAGTCAACCAACAGTGGGAATGAGTTCCCCTGCTGTTACAGAGAGAAATTCCTATGGATTGGGGTACCACAAAAGACAGCTAGACTCTAGAAATCAATCTTTCCCAATATGTAGTAGAAATAAAAACATCTAACACTAAAGGATCGAACCTCGTACCTTATTCCGGACGGTTGAAGTAGATCCCCGTTGAGCTTTCCAATCTTCAGCTTGAATTGTTATAGCACGTCCTCAACAACAAGTAAACAATACAAGCATACTATATTTCATGGTGTTAGATCTATTCTAGCATATATAATCAATAATGTATAAGCATTTGACATATTCCAATGGATGCAACATTCATTCAAATACACATTACTGGACAGGAACATATATTTCTATTAATATGAATCAGAGATTACAAGTGACAACCCCTGATGGCATGTCTGCGAACCGGAGAAACCGAATCCCCCACTTGGGCCTCCACCACCTCAATCCTCCATCACTTCGATAGCAAGCTTACAAGCAAAGGCAAGCTTGGGAAGAACACAATAGTGCTCCGAAGGGACAAAGGGATGCAGACTCAAGTATAATTATGGCAACAATGGACTATAGTTTTGATACTCTCAATTCTCTCTTATTCTTTCAATGTCTCAATGGTTCCTTATATAGCTTTTCAAATGGATACTGAAAGGTCGAATCCGTGCGATCTCAAGGCATATGGAAGGCCAAGAGTCAAATGAGTCGGATCCAAGTCAAGGAACGGTCCAATACTTTTGGATTATGTACACATCTTGATGTACGCAACTATAGAGGGAATATCCGCGTATGTACGCGGTTATCGGGGAAAAGGCCGCGTATATCACTTTTCTAATTTTTTTAGGGATGGTCAATGATACATCAAAAGACAACAATTGTTCCATAGGGGCTAATGAGTCTGCAGCGGGACAGGGGAAGGCCATACAATGTTTGATTCACCTAGTGTGTTGAAATCCACTATAACACCTACAACTATGGAAAATACATTATACAGAATGCACACAGCATCTTCAGACTAAAAGGTAACCAAGAAAACAAAAAGGGAATGTGGCATGCAGAAGTAAATGAGCAATGATGAATGTAAGTTACTCATACACTTTGTTTCTGTATTTCTCATTTAATGCTAATTCACAGTAACTAGAATACCAGAATATACCGGTACACAGGAGAAATCTGTGGCCAATAGCATGTCTGAATTGTACTATTAAGTACATGACACAAAATAGCATGCAAAATTTATCAGTAATGAATTTAGACGGAGATAAAATGATTACTTCCAGAGTCATAGGATTCACCTGAAGAATAATAGGAAGCTGCTCTGGTGGCTTTTTCTGTTCAGATCCATGTTCCAGCCACACTTCAAAGGCCGTTAGTTGTTCTGTGAAGAAAGGACTTGGCTAGAAAATGAAAAGGAAGTTACAAGTTAGAAGAGATTGTGCATGGCTTATATAAGAGTTTGCAAAAAGGATTCCACTAGACGTCAACTATTTAGGATCATTTTTCTTTTAACTGTTTAAGATATGGAAATTTATATCTATTTCACTTTTAAAGAGTTTTTCAATCATGCAAAAGTCCAAAAGCTCTCTGAATGCCCCCATTTCGACCAGGTACATTGGGAATGTTCCAAACATTTCCAATGATGTTCCCTTCCATATAGGAACCTTCCATACATGTTCCAATGTTCTCTGGAATGAGGGAACTAGTGAAATAGGTGTTGAAACCAGCAGTCGGGATGAGTTCCTATGCAACTATGGAAAATACATTATGCAGAATGCACACAACAAATACAATTCAGCTTGTTAGGAACCTACTTGAAACTCCACATTTGGATCGTTGAGCAAAGTTGGAAGCTGAGAAAGGCAAATTTCTGCTGCCATATCCCATGCATCCCTAGACAAGCAGATGCAATAATAAGCTCAATCAACAAACTATTTAGACATGGAAATTAATGATGAAAGTAAGATTTCAGATTTCCAAAACACATTACCACATGGGATGTTGATGAGTAGGTGGAAAATGTGGAAAAGAAATGGGAGAACAGTTTGCAGTGCACATGATTCCTTCTGCAAGCAACGAATTTCGTAAGAGCCTTGCAACTAGAAGGTCTTGTCAAAAGAATCTCTGAAACAGTTCTGCAACAAAATGAACTTTGACAGCATATTTCATGTACTTATTATGAGAATAATAAGCTTTTACTTTATGGCATTACTAAGACATACAAAACATATAACATGCTACTTAAATGCAGAGCTCATTACCACGAGGTAATACATTCCATGCAATAGTATCAGTCACTGCTGTAAATATCCAATTTTGAGGGACCAAATTTGTTGAGACCAAAAGCGAATTCCTAAACCAATTAAAAAAAAGGGATAAAAATGGACCTCGTGATCGGGGCCCTTGAGGTGAAGCATGCAAGGGATGTGCTCAAGAACATAACCGAGGCCGTCGTTGGAGAGGAGGAGATCAGCAGTGAGCTTCGAACAGGTGCGAGGCGGTTTTTTCACCTTGGGAGCTTCGACGAAGGGGGTCTCGTGCTGCTTCTACTTTCCTCCTACTACTAAGGAGGAGGAGGGGGGGAAATTGGGGGGCTTATATGTATTTGGAGAAAATGTGTAGTCCCGAGACCAATGACCTGACCTTCCACACTTGTAACACCCTGTTGGTGCCGTCGCCAATGAGCCATTGTTAGTCTTCATCTTGTTCTCCATTTCAATTCCAATTTTGATTTAGTTCCCAGCCTCTGCTCTGACTCACTCACTCATTCAACCTCTGGATCAACCATTGGGTCTCCATTTCCATTTTCCCTCTTCTCTTTAAGTGGGAAACCTTTTGCCGCAAAATTATGATTATTAACCAAAAAAACATAGTTATTTATAATAATAATAATAATAATATAAATAAGGGGAAAAACTCTTGGATTTTTATTGCATCTATTAAGGAATGCGTGAAATTGAATGTTAGAGAACCTTAAAAATGGTTGTAAAGCCTTATACTTTGCAGAATATGTACAGAAATATGATGAAAAATGTCTTTAGAATATGTATGTTTATAAAATATGTATGGGTATTTGTATAGAGAGATTGCATATTCGTAGGGATTTTTCTTCGTCGAGCAAACACGGTATGTGGAAGGGCGACAAATTATGGAGGGCATAATTTTTTCTCATTAGACAATATATTCACTGAAAACCTC
Source organism: Pseudotsuga menziesii (assembly GCA_001517045.1). Taxonomy (NCBI): domain Eukaryota; kingdom Viridiplantae; phylum Streptophyta; class Pinopsida; order Pinales; family Pinaceae; genus Pseudotsuga; species Pseudotsuga menziesii. Next base: position 69,396 of record LPNX010433685.1, read on the forward strand.
TAAGAAGGTGGGCATGTCATTGAAATTGGACATGTCCAAAGTCTTTGATAAAATATATTGTCATTATATTCACTAGGTTTTGCTAGCATTTTCTCAACATGTTGGATGAATTGTATCTTCTCTCGAATGTCCTATTTTTCCTTTCCCATATTGGTCAATGGATCTCCTTTGTAAACTTTCACTCCTTCGCAAGGTATAAAGCAAGGGGGTCCCCTATCCCATTTAATTTTTATCCGTATGGTTGAAGGATTAGGATGAAGGGACAAAGCTATTATGGTTCCAGACTACATTAAGGGCCTCCGAATTCATGGAAGTGATCTAGTTGCATATTGTCTTCGATTTATGGATGACACAATTCTCATGGGTGTCCCCTCCATTCAATAAGAAAAACTATTAAAAATATCCTAAAATAATTTTTTGTGGATTTAAGCGCATTGATAAACAAAGGTAAGTATCAAATCTTGTTTTCCAATACTCCCCTCATTGTTCAACATAATATTTATCATATTCTCAACTTTGAGAGGATATCCCTTTAATCCAAATACATGGGTTCTCCACTAATCGATAATTATTTCTGTAATATCTCTTGGGAGGAGCTTCTTTCCAGGTTTCCAGAAAGACTCTCAAGCTAGACATTCCTATCCCTCAACCTTACGAGTTGATTAACTCTAATCAAATGTGTTCTTCAATCAGTTCCTATGTATATTCAAAATATATACATGCATTCACTTAGAGCCACCCTGAAATTGAAGGTTCGATTGTAGGGTCTAGTATTTGGTGGCATTGTTTACATAGTAAGGATTCCCTATGGGGTAATATTTGGAAGAAAAATTATGTGTGAGATGTGGTTAATTAGGACTTGATAAGACTAGAAGGAAATATAATTAACTCTCTTATTTGGAACATTTCATTTCCAAATCATGCTTTGATTGAAAACCATTGTTTCCAAAAAAATAGATATGGCCATATGGCCTTGTTTTCAAATGATTTTGGAAACAACTTCTGAAGCTTATCAAAAGACTAGAAAAATAGTCACTAATCCCAATCGTCCATGAAAATAATAAGATATAGGTCAGTCAATCTTGGAAATATAGCATCCTTGATTGAATATGCATATTGTGGATTCCCAAGAATGATTAGTCAAACTTACATGTCTACTTAGATTGTGAAGTTTTTTGGGTGAATCTTGAACAAAGACAAATACAAGTAAAAAGTCAACAAAAGACTGTGTCGTCGCTATAGAGATGGTCAGGCATGGATACAGCGACGTCCAAGAGTTTAGGCGTGGATACATTGACATCTAAGAGTCCATGCGTGGATACAGCGATGGCTAGGCGTGAATATAGCGACGCCTCGTTCATGTTACATCGGATTTTACACCAAAAACTAAGAAACGTGGAAAACCTCCGTGGAAAAATTTGCGCTTTTGTACTAGTGATATTTATCTATCCATTCAAAACCCTTCACAAAGGAGAAAGAGCACCACTAATATTTTAGGAAATAGTTTCATGAAATATCCAACTTTTCAATATGTTCAACAAGATATTATATATACACCTAAAACAACTAAACTGCAATATTGACATCAACGCCCTGTGCATCTATTTTTCATGTTGACAGACCCTTTGTAACATCAGAGTTTTAGGCTCTTCTCTTCTTTTTCCCTTCCCTAGATTTGTTGTCTGAATTCTTTGCCTATAAATTAAAGGAAAATAGTAATATATAAGGCATACCACGTGACCTTTTGAACTAATAACATAAATATAAAAAATAAATAGTAATTAAAATTTTAAATTTTAAAAATTTCAAGTTACCAATATCTTACCATTATGACCACCAGACAAATGAATATAGCAACGAAGTCTATGAAGAGATCTAGTGAATTTTTTAAATAATCATAGTCTCCATGATCCGGTTTCTCAATAATCATCTGTGTGTTAAATAGGATGTACCCAAGGAAAACTAGAAGACTGAAGTAGAGCTACAAGAGACTAATGTTAAGTAATTATTCCGGGCCTTTTGCAAATTAGATATCATTTGTAAACTAATGCATACAAAGTTTAAATTTTGCAATTCTATAACTTAAGTAATTATAATTCATTTGTAATCTAATGTACATAGTTAAAATTTTGCAATTCTACCAAACCTGTTTATAATTGAATATGTGCAGTTTATCTTCTCCAATCCTGCAAACCTGTGTACAAATATGATTTCTTATGTAACTAAATATGTGCATTTTATCTTTTACACTTACTACTGAATCCTTTCCTAAAAGGAATGTATTTATGACTAATACAATATGAACCATCTTCTATAAATTAATTTTACAGATCATTCTACAACTTTGATTAAATTTGTAATTCAATATGAGCAGCTTCACATAGCGAATTCTACTACCTTTTGAAAGTATGCTTTCGTTGCCAGTAAACTATGTGCAAATATATTCTACAAATGTTCATGTCCTTCCACAAATATGACGTATTTTGTATCAATGTGTGTTTTTAGTAGAGAGGCAAAGAATCATGGAATGTAAGGGTTTTACCTCAAAAGTGTAAATTGCTGAAGCACCACCAAAGAAAGTAGATGCCAGTTGTAGCCACATCAATATGTTAACCCCCGAGCCCAATAATCCTCCCATTAATATGAATTCCTCTCACCTAGTTGTGATTGCTGCTCCCAAAAAGCAAGTGAAGGCCAAAGAAGTCCCCATGAATGCACTCACTAGTATACTGCCAACAATTTCGAAAAGAAACAAACAATTATTTAATTAATGAGATCACATAATGAGATTAGCACATGCCACAACCACAAACATCAATTGGCCTATCTTGATCAATCTATAGGAAGCATCTCATATATGCACTTGGATATGCTAGTTAATTGATTGGATATGCTAGTTAATTGTTCGATAAAGGAAGTTACACCGGTTACATTAAATAATAACCCAATGGCAGTTTTATGGGGAATGTTTTGACCTATATGACTAATGAAAATGTTTTTAGAAATGGCTACTTGTTGTGATGATAATCAAGATTCATGGCCCCTTAAACATGCTCTTGTGTGTTTATACAGGCCCCGATGAATATAGAGAAAGAAGGATGAGATACATTGAATCGAGAATAGCCACATAAACAATGGTTTGGTTGAATTACAGCAATCAGCCTTTAGCAAGCATCATTTATATGTGCTTGTCTATGTTAGATAATTGCTCATCTACAATCAGTTACAATTGTTACAATTGTTACATTAAGAACTCTCAATCAACAGAAAAGAACACACAAAACATCAACCCCTGTTGTGCCTTCATCACTAGATACGCACACCGATTCTGTGAAATTGGCTAGTGAGTGGGAGATTCTTTTATAGTAATTGTGTACACATAAGTGAGATGGGTAGGACATCTTGATCAAAATATTGGTGACGTAAAATATTAGGGAGGAGCTGCTAAAAATATAATAGTCTGAAAGGGATTTTAAGGAAGATCCATCCTTCCATAAATCAGGGATATAAAAGATAAATAGAAGCAAGAAAAAAACCTAGACATAAAACAACATTAGGATCCCAAATTCTAAGAATATAGATTTGATAATGTGTAATTAAGTGACAGACTAGCTTAGGTTTCCATGTGTATCACCGGTTGAGGAAGAAGGTGAAAATCATTTGCTTTGGCCAATTCTGGGAAAACAAAAGTTTATTTGATCGCTAGACAAACAAGAAACTTGATAGAGAGTAGAACTGTTCCAATCCCTCTTCCAAGGCTCAAGGTTCATTCTATTGATGTCCTTTAAGTTATGTTTTGAGAAAGAGATAGTTTGGGTCTATAAAATCAATATATCCTTCGATGTTTTTTGAATATTTCATTTGTTCAGATAATTATATGGGAGGACTGTAATAAGAACCTTCCAGATAGTTGACTGATAGCTTTTGTGTTTTTTGTGAAAAAAGGCATCGATGATGTATATTTTGATTTCCTCTATGAAATATCAAATATAATTGTTTTTCATGTAAACAAAAAACCTATTCCAGTGTGTTACATTGTATTTTACATGGGGTGAATTCTCAAGCTTTGGGAGAATTTCTCGGTGTGAAAGAGGCTTATTGGGTAGTCCTTGGAATCGTAATCAGCAGTTTGGACAAGTCCTGGGAATTTATCAAAAATCTGGGTAGCTTTTAAGCAATTCTGTTCAGTTGTAACAACATGCTAAAGGGAATCCTAAGAATCACCATCAATGAAGGTCATGAAAGGAAGCATGTGAAGGACTATATTTGCATCATACTAGTCATACTATGCACCCCTTGACTTCCTTTCAAGAATGAGGTAACTTTCCCATCATCATGTACTTTTTTCCTTATTCAAATACTTTCATATAAAAATTAAAACTCAATCAATCCATGATTCCCTTGACGCCAAATGCTCATGCTAGACATATATTATTGTCACTTCATGAGACATAAGATGATGGTTTATGGACAAGTCAGTCAGGCTATAGGGGGGCATGTTAGAGATTACAAGGGATGTTACAAGCCCTACTGGGGCTTCTATAGTTTATGTGCATTTGTCACAAACCCTATTAGGGTTTTAAATTTTCTACTACAGGGTTTTCACAAGATTAGGGCATGTGTTACGGGCTTAGGGCCTCTTTTATTCTCCACTACGAGAGCGATATACTATCTTAATCCCTTATAGGGCTCCATCTTGTTTATAGAGGGTAGTCACAAAGGTTTTAAGGGCTTCCAAGGCTTTAGCAGAGTTTAAGGAAGGTTGCAACAAAGTTTTGAGGGATACAAGGGCTCAAGGAAGGTACTCACAGTGCAAAATGCTCCTAGAGGACTTATATAAGGGTTGTTGTAGGAATACACAGGTCCTAGTGGTCTTGCTGTAGTGTGGAAAAAACCCAAGGAGGGATGGATCATGGTTGCTACATGTTACATAAAACTATACAAACCACTAGGAGACTAAACTAGGATGACATCATTAGTTGAAGGGATTATATCAATCTGGAAACCTTAACCTATCTCTTCAAGATTTTTCATCTTTAGATTGTCTTGGTATGTGTTCCCTTGTGGCCATTACAAAATTCTGCTCATTAAATATGCTTATGCAAATTTAGTCATCTCATATTAAGGAAAATTATTTTGTTGGTGTTTTTCCTAAAGGTTTTCCCTAGCTTAAATTTGTATGTTCCTTTTGTGATGGTTAATGTTTTAATTTTCTTTTTAGTAATATCTTCTAAATATGAAAATTCAATATTATTGCAATTCTATGGCTACATTCAATTCAAATGTGCAATTATGTGAAAATTTCAGAGAAAGAAATTCAGTGTTAAGGTATATACAAACATTATTACCTTAGTCAACCACCCACCACATTACATATCTTTGTCATTGATATACCCATGCCTCTATCTCTATGAAGTCCAAATAAAACTCTATCTTTAATAAGTCCAAATCAAAGTTCATATTCAAATCCCCTGCCAACCTAATTCTCGTTATGTCTTTAACTATGCAATCCATAAACTATAAACTACTAAAGCTCAAAATACACCTCAATCAACCACTTTCCACATTACATATCCTTAAACTACTATATTTATGATGCTATGATGTTCTAATAAAATTTCATATTGAAATCATCCACCAAACTAATTGTCATTGTCTTTATCCAAAAATACGTAAACTACAAACTACTAAAGCTCAAAAAATAAAAGGCCATCAATTATGACTATTGGAGCTTAGTATAAAGACAGTATTATCCTACCCCAATAATAATATGTCATATTAGGTTGTTTCCTAAGTATTATGACTTTTTTAACTTCTCACATTGTATATCTTATTTACAAGGAAAGTCATAAGTAAGATATGGGTAATGATAGAATTTTATGACTGGTCCTAATTTAGGAAAATTGTGTTGTACTTTCTTATTTACCTATTAGACAATGAAAAAGCATCTAGTTTAAAGCCAAAGGTCAAGCTAGATTTTCCCAAAACTTCCAAAGTGAGTACATTCTTTATCTAAAATCCATCCTTAATGGTGCCAAAAGAATGTTTGTATATATTTAGTTTCTTCATAGTAGAATTTTGAAGACTTCATATATGGGTTCCTCAGTGAGGGGAATTTATTAGAGTGTAGAGAAAAGGGCCTCAACTTTCCATCAATATTGGAGAGTCATATTGATCAAAGGATAGAATCCAATGAGTGTCATAGTCTATATAGAGGAGGGCCACAGTAAGGTTGGGTTGTGTTTGCACAAGCCACCATTTGATTAGGTGCAGTGAACACCACTTCAAGACCAAGAAACCAAAATCAAATAAGGTTATATTGCAACTATAGGAGCAATAATTTGAACTCAAGTATGGCCATAATTTCACTACAAGAACATGAATACAATGTCAAGTAGGAGCACATAGATCACATTCTAGGAGAAAAAGACACATTTAACCATTACTGCGCAATAGAATTGACAAAAGTAGGATGGTAGTTAAACAAGTATTTGTACATTCAAGATTAGTGAAATATTTCACAAATACTAAATCTAAGATGATGACCTTTCATCAGAAGATAAGGAATTACCACAAGGACATGAGAAATCCTCACAGTAGAAACATAAACAATTTTTTTAGGTAATTTTAAACTCTTCTTGCTGATCATTCTAGTCAACTCAAAGGAAGAGACTTAAGCTTCCTTCAAGTCATCATATTTCAATGTAGCATGTTCCTTCCATTCATTCATTCTTCTTTTTAGTTTTATTTTTTATTTTTCAAAGGATTAGTTGTAATTGGACTTGAGGCCTTAACATAATCACCTTTAAAATTTTCATGGCCAAAGGATTTTGATCCTTGGTTTGGAGTAGAAATGGAAAAATAGGATGAAATGATATCAACAATAGGCATTGATAGTGCATGCCAGTGAGGCTTTGATGTTTTATCAATAGATAAGACCACCACAAATTTTTCGAAGTGACATCTTTGGGATGATTCTTCATTTTCTACCAATGATGATGACCCCAAATTTTCAACATCTTCAATTCCAAAGAAAGACTGTCATCTAGACTGAAAAATTGTTCTCATGAATCCAATGGTCCACTTTGGAGCATATCAGTTGCACTTCTTATATAATGGGTATCTTGAGTCTGAGTGGAGGATGAAGTATCAGACATATCCTTTTCTGAAGGTATTGTAAAACACGTTTGTGTTATGCCATCACCCATTCTCAGAGATAATTTATTCAATTTTCATAAACATGTTTCTTTTTTATGTTTTTATACTAGCCAAACTTTTCCCAAGGTTCTAACAAATTTTATCGGAACCGGACCAGTCATCAAACTGACGAAGCCCAAAATGTGAACCAGACTGGAACCAGCAAAAAATCGAGTAAAAAGCCGACTGACTAAAAAATACATAAAATATTCATATTTCGTAAACAAACATATATATTCATGTGTATACATATGAATCCAAACCATTAATACACAAATAGTGTTAGGATAGGGTTAGGGTTAGGTTAGAAGCATAGGTTAGGTTTTAGTTTGTGTTTTTTTTTTTAAATTTGAATTCCATGAGTCCCGAGTATGGACCGGTTGGTTCCGTAACCAGTTTGGAAAAAAATCTGATTTGATGATTTTGTTTTGCTGATCGGGCCAGCCAACCCTGTAAACCATTGAGACCGGTCGGTTTTTCCAATTCTAGTCCAGTTCCAATAACATTGGTTCTAACCATACATTCACCATATTAGGAATCTATTCCTAATTCATCATTTATCATTCAAATTCAATAAAATATATTATCTATTATCTTGATTCTTATCTAGTAAGACTTTTTGTGTAGGAACAATTATATTTGTATTTCTTGAAATAGATTAGAACTTGTCGCCTCTACCACTCCTCCGCAAACAAAAATTTAAAATTAAATTGCATATATCATACTTCTTCATATCATAAACATACCTCTGACCAATGAGATTTATAGAGAGCTTATAGTGAATTTGACATAAATACCTTCTTGGTAACTTCGACACCACTCACATTCTTTGAAAACAGATTTCCTACACAAAATCTATTAATTAGTATAAATTCTTATGTCTACAACTATAAAATATTGAGCAATATGTCTAAACCATATGTGGGTGTCGCTATAAATACCTCTACAATCTTATGGTATAGATTTAAAAATTTCAATCACCTTGTCTATAATTGTCTATGCTCATGCGAACAAGAAAGAAAGATGTCTATGCTCAATACCACGACCTCTACAGAAGAAGAAAACACTGCAACAACATAGAGACTGATAGAGGATGAAGAATAATACATCTACATGAGAAGTCTTTTCCAAACATTAGCACATGTGCACAAAACTTCTTCAATACCGCTTGAATATTTTTCACCTATGAAGTTCGATAAGAAATTTGTCTTTGTCATGCTTGGGACACCTAATTAATTACAATATTTTTGGCAATATAAGGTGTTTTCAATGTATCCAATTTCATAGAAACTTCTTTTCATTAAATTTTCTCCTCTTCTTCATCAACTACAACCCTAGATTTCATGCCAATCTCTTCGTTTTCTCTCGGGCCCCACAAAATTCAAACCCTTATTTAGATCACTCTTTCTATTTCTATCATTATCTATGTAGTGTCATTATTTTCCTTTTTATCACTAATTTGGGGTTTGTGAACTTAACAATTCTTTGCAGAAGGAGCTTTGAGCCTGGAATATCAACGGGCTAGTTCGTAATCAAGACCAACATAATCGAAGCCTCCTATATTTCAACAGATGAATAATTCGATGATGAGTTAAAGGGTTTTACCAGTATGTGGTAGTTGAGATTAAGCTGTAATGCACTTTCAACTAGAACCATGTGAGCAATCGGTCTACCCAATCGTCCTTCTCTTCTCCTCTCAGTGATCTATTCCAAATTGTGTTTCCTAGTATCCCACCGTCTTTGTGCAGACTTAATGTACATATATGTTTTTTTAGCAATTCCGAGGTTTCATGGTTTGATGTAAATGTATGATAAACTCTAATTTCCTATTCATTAGGATATTAACAAAAAAAGAAAGAAACCCATCATGTTTACTAGGACTAATATGGCTACCTCCCTTGGTACATTTGTACAATCCCATGAAGCTGTGAAAACGGGTTCAAAGACATAAAGAAACTTAAAAAGGGGGATATTTAAAAACATCATTGTACAATGATGGTGTAGAGGTTCCCTCCACCCCCATTGACAATAAATTTAGTTTTAGTCTATTGATGTGAAGAAAAAGAAATAAAAAATATTTAATCCAGCCATTGATTTTATAAAGTAAACTAAAACACTTTAATTCACTCACAATTCCAAAAATCAAATATTGAAAATTTTCATTAAAAAATAAAATTAATTTTTATTAGTGAAAATGTTGAAAAATAAATTAACTAATTTTATATCATAATTATAATGAGAAAAAATGTAAAATTATTGAATTTTTAAGGATTTATTTTTAATATGGTTATTCATCTAGAGTAGCGAGATGCGCTAGAGCTTAGTCCATCAATAAGGCTTATCAAGCATTCAAGTGATTGGCTAGTAAGGTTTAATAAAGTAGATCAGTGCATGAAGGTGTAATATTTCATGGTATTGGGTAGTCACCTTAATGGGTAAACCCACTCGACTAGAATGTTGCAAATGTACTGGAGCATTATAAAGTAGTTGGGAAATCGATGGTGTAAGGTCCATAATACAACATGAAAAGAAACATGCATATATATGAAGGATATTATACATCAATTTGGTGTCTCTCTAGGACATCATCGTGATCAATGACACTAATTTGGTGTTAATTCTTGAGTTGTAACACTAGTGTATAAATATTTCTTGATTATAATAGCTAAATTAGTGTCAATAGCTGTGCTATGACACATGATGGGTCTACAATTTACTAAATTCTAACACTGTAGATGGATTCAGAGACCCCATCAACACTACAGATGGATTCAGAGTTTCCGTTAATGGGGTCTCTGAATCCATCTGCAGTGTTAGAATTTAGTAAAATGTACAAATTCATTGTCAAATTTGTAATTTTTTCCATCGTCGGAGTGACACAACTAAAAATGACCAAATAAATGACCAATTTTTATCTGGTCATTTGTAGTCTAAATATCCCGTGATCAAATTTGTTCATTTATCTTGGTCGTTTTTAGATGGTTTTTATCTCGTGACCAAAAGTCGTCATTTATCTTGGTCGTTTTTAGTTAACTCACTTATAATTATCCATTTTGGTCATTTATCCCTTTGAAAAAACTATGGTGACCAAATTTTTTAGTCTCGTGGTCACTAATCTCTCATTTTAAACTAGTGTTCACATGTTATCTATGGATGTAATTGTAACATCAGAATGTATTCACTTGTATTTCTTATGTATTGTAACTCGATGTTTATTTTGGGATCTATTTGTAATATCATTAAGTCATGTCATGCCCCGATGTTTTGATCAGGAGGATCTATAATGTAAACAAGTCACGTCAAGTTATTGAGGGTAACCGTCCTATTGTCTAAGGGTTAAAGTCCCCACAGTTCTAGGGCACTAGGGTTATTAGACTCTCTTAGAGAGGTCAACCCTAGTAGGTTTTTAGTCATGTTGGGAATTAGTATAAATAGAGAGCTAGCTTCCTCTTGCACATAGCTGAGGAAGATAAAGACACTAGGGAAAGGAAGAAATAGGTTACTGCTATTGGGACATCATCTTATTGTTTTGGGGGTTTTACTTTTGGTGCTGATTTTATCTCTAAGGAAGTTGCGGGTTTTTCTCCATTTACAATTTACCCGAGGAAAAACATTCTGTTCATTGTCTCTTGTCTTTCATTGTTGTACTTGTTGTTCTCTCATTTAAATATCCTAACATAATCCTAGCTTGAATGATTAAAACCTAACATGGTATGAGAGGTAACCTGAGAAGAAGACACTATGCAGCTATGGGAACTAGGGATTCCTACTTTGTGGATCTGTCTCCACTGATTTTCAGCAAAAGTAGGTTGGAATAACTCTCCTCCCTAGGGCGCATCTTTCTATTGAAACAGAATCCAATTCTGATGTTTTTCAGTCTTGGACCCGACACTGCTACTGGAAATTAGGGATTTTCACAAAAGATGAATTTTTCATTGAGCTCAGGCTTGGATCGATCTCCTCCATAAAATCAAATTTAGGGATAAAATTTGATGTCTTTGGTTGGACAGAACTCTAGAAAATGAAAACTCTAATCTGCTCCTGAAACAGCTCTACAAGATGTCACCCTCAAATCCAGATCTGACATCTTGACCTGGTAGGATCTAAATCTTTTGTATTTCCATTTGAGGTTCTCAGTTAAGATGTCACATCATACCAAGCATGATGAAAATATTAAGGGAGCTAATAACTTCTGAGCTTGGAAGTATAGGATCTTCCTGGTCCTGGAAGAAAATAAGTTGGACTCCTATATCAATGAGGAGGTTCCAGTTCTAGAGGGAGATGAGGCAAAGGCCTTACACAAAAAGAATTTGGTTATGTCAAAGAGGATCATTTCTAATTCTATCAAGGATCACCATACCGCAGGTGTCCTCCCTAAAGACACCTAAATCTATGTTTGATACCCTAACCAAATTGTTTGAAGAGAAGAACATAAACCGGAATATGACTTTGAGGAACCAGTTGAAGAATGTGAAGATTCAGAATGCGGATACCATCCAGTCTTACCTAACAAGAGCTTCTTAGATCAAGGAAAAAATGGAAGCAATAGATGAAGAAGTGGAAAATGCATAGATTGTAATGACCACCTTGAATGGTCTCCCTAGATCATGGGACTCCTTTATTCAAGGGATATGTGCTAGAAATAAGTTAGTCAAGTTCAGTAGACTATGGGAAGAGTGATCTCAAGAAGAAGCTTGGATAGAAGCTCGAGAAGAGAAGATGGAATCCCACATTTATTATTCATTTAAAATTCAATTCTAGGTCATGCTTTCTTATCTAGTATATATGTGATTGGGAAATGTAAAGGAACTTAATTTAAGTTCCTTAATTAATCATGATGATAGTTTTTGTAACATTAGATAAAGTATTTTTCCTTATGGTTAATTTAATTATACATTTAAAAATCATCTTTATTTAGCTAAGCACTACTTTCTTATGCATTTAGTTATTGACAAAGAAACTAACATTGAATTGTTATTTTCCATAATTTAAAAATAATTTTTAATGTTTGATCATTCTTAAATATAAAACATATAATTAAAATTATTATTTTTACAATAAATAATGAAATATGAGAGATGTGTATTGTAAAATAGGATTGCCCCATCTTAATATTCAAAACTATGTATTGAATGAATTATATATATATATATATATATTCAAAATTATGTATTGAATCAATTAATTATATATATAAAAGGATTTCTACAATAGGATTGCATCATCTTAATATTCAAAGCAATGTATTGATTCAATTTTAGTAAATATTATATATATATATATATATATATATATATATGTAGATGTTTTCAAAAGTTAATTTATTATATATTTTTAAATGCATAAGTTTTTAAAGGTTGTTGATCATTTCATTTGAGGGAAATACCATTCAAAATTTTCACATATTTCAATAAGCATTTTTGTGTAGGGTATAATCTTATTTTTTTAATTTTTAATTGTAGAGTACTTTTTTTAATTTGGTTTACAATTTTGGAGAGAAATTGTTAAAGAGCTTAACGTGATAGAGACATCAAGTGAGTCTCTTATATATCTATGCATGCCATTAACTGATTTGACCATAAGAACTTTTCCTTACAACTCACAACTCTCAACCACTTAAGCTAATCCATCGAGCTAAATTATATAATACTTCTTATATTTACAAAAATATATTTAAAAATAAAAAGATTAATTTTTTTTAATAAATAAAAAGTTTAAAAAAATACACTTTCTTTAAGAAAATAGGACGTAATTTTAAAATAGACAATAAAAATTAGATTATGAACAACATTCCAGGTATTGGATATCCATTCTCACTTGTGAGCTGAACCTTAATTTAACCGCCAAAGCATTAAAAGTACAATCATCCATATTTCTTTTACTCATATAAAGCCAAAAGAAAACCCTTAAAGTTTTAACATTATATTTCTAAAACTTAAGAATCGAATCTATACTTCTAATATATTTATTTTGATTTATAAAATACAACGCAAGTTCCTTTAACCTCACAAAATTGGGTTGTTGGGTCCTTGTGTAGTCTAATTTCCTTTTACTTTTTAGATAGAGTCTTCCCTATGTGGAAGGGCTAAGAACTTTAATCAAATATTTTCTGATATTGTAAGAAACTTGAAGTGACATAGCATATAAGTGTTTTCATTAGCTTGCATTTTTTAGTTATCTCTTTAAAAGGGTTAAGTAATTAATAAAATATTTTAAAATTGAAGTGAGTTAGCATATAAGTTTTTTCATTTATTTGTATTGATAATGTATTTTTTTTGAAAGTGTAAGAGGCCAATAATTAATAATTTATTATTAATTTTTGCTAAGATATTTTATTTTATTATTTTAAATATTGTTGACATAAAAGTAAAAAATAAAACAAATGTAATGAATTATTCTTTGATTAATAAAATATGTTGAAGGGGACATAGATGAAATAGCTATTGAAAAGTGTTTGATGAACACAAGAGGATAAGACAAGTGGTTGTAGCTTGTGAGAACTCAACGTGCATGAGGCATTTTCCCCAAAATCATGTCACAACTCTTTGTTGAGTACTAAAGAGGAAGAGACTCATAAATGACCAATTCCTAGAAAAAATACTATATAACAGTATGTCCAATAACATGCATGAGGCTAGAATTGAACATGGATTGAATCTGATAATGCAAGAGATGGCGCATTAAGTGGATTTTTCTCTTATGGTTCAACAAACATGCTTAGGGGTTCTAGAGCAAGTGATTTGGATTCTCTAGAAGTTGTTTGGGAGGAACAAATATTCTATTTATGTTTTCCAAGCAATGGTTGCATGCTCTTTTCCTATTGCTTATTTGTTATAACAAGTTACAATACAATTTCCATTCTTATCGTGGAATAACAACTAATTCTTTTAGCATAAATTTATTATGCATCTTCATTGAATAATGATCGATTATGTATCTTATTTAAGTTCCGATCCATTATGCATCTAAATAGAGTATGGTTCTGTTACGCGTCAGTTCACTAATCATTCTTATTATGTTTTCTATGGGGTATTCACTCATTGAATCCATGCCATAGCACCTTCGATCATGGGATATTAAATAATATCCATAATTTCACTAGATATTGATAAATACGTCCCAAAATTATTTTATTGATCCCTCTCCCAATACATATTTCAAATTTAAAAATGCCTATTTTTAAAATATATTCCCTATATTTACTATAAACAACTTTTTATACCTCCATAATACTTATAAACCCTCTATACCCTACTCCATAGCTCCCAAATACATACAATATATTGAACAAATTTTTCAAAATTTAAAATCCCCTTGATGAATGAACATGATAAGATATTAGTCGACAAGGTGAATCCCCCGTGATGTTTTTGAACTAGATCTTCTTTCATGTTAGTACTTTTAAGCATGTAAAATATAGATTTAATTATTTATGTATCTTACATCAAGTTAAGATCTGAGATCCTTCTTTAGAATTATAACATATTAAAAAAATACATTTCATAAATCCCATTACAGATAAGGATTGAAGGATTTATCAATATCCAATCTGTATAAAATTATAAAACATATAATTATGTTGTTCTATGTAATCATAAATTATTTAGCCATTCACATAGAGATTAAAAAATTATGAGTTCACTAATTAACTTACCGTGTTTGACTAATTATAAGGTGTCTTTCTAGAACTAAGATTTCCTAAAAATTTAGTTCCTCTTCCAGTTACAAAAAGGAGTTATTTTTCCTACTTTTTATAAAACAAATCAAATCTACATGATACACATACCCTTAAGAATGCAACAATCAAATTCACAATTATTTATCACTAAATCTTCTTAGAACTAATTCCAAGATCATGTTTGGCCAACCTAATCATACATGTATTAAACCCAAGGCAAACATTATATTCAATGCTAGAACTTTGAAATTAAAATGCCCAGATATCCTCTTAAACAACGAATCTTTCCAAAACCAGTGGATCGCAATAAGTCCATTCGAGATGGAAATCGAGTATCTCTAAACATAAGCATTCAGATCTAAAATGATTTTAACCAGAAACAGTTACAATTGCTTCATAACCATGATTTCAATTGATCAATAAATGACTAAATATTTCTTCTCATAGATCTCACTAGAATCTATGGACAGTAGCAAGAATCACAACTTTAAACCAAATCATTTATCAAAAATACGATTCATAACAATGTGGTTGTAAGATCATTTAATGGAATCCACAATCGTTTAAAAAAAACTACAAGATCTTAACCAGCAAGTATCTAAGTGTGGAAAGAGGATTTGTGGAAGGTTATTTCGAAAAATTTAAAAGGAAAGCCGCAATCCACAATCCGCAATTGGGGAAGGATAAAAGTGGAAGGTTATTTTGAAAAAATTAAAAGGAAACCTACAAATCGTAATGCTCAATTGCAGAAGGATAAATGCGGAAGGTTAATTAAAAAAAGATGAAATGCAGAAGGTTAATTCCAAAAGATGAAATGTAAATGGCAATCTGTAACACACAATTGCGGAAGGCTATTTGTGGAAAAATAAATTTCAGAAAGAGCACTGTGGAAATATCATTGGAAAGATAAATTGCAAAAAGACTAATAAAATTAAAAGTTTGGTATTGAACATATAAATGAATTGGAGGTTACTTTTCGGAGGCTAGTTCAACGATTGAGGAAAAGTTGAAAGAATAAAGTAAAGTTAAAAATGAACATTGAGCCTTCTAAATTTAATAATGCCATGTTACA
>LPNX010433685.1:85630-132413 GCA_001517045.1 Pseudotsuga menziesii
CAAAGAACTATTAATGAACTAATGTCTTAGTTAAAAAGAGTTAGGGAGGAGAATGAAGAAATACTGAAAGTTCAAGAGGAACCAAAAAATATTTTATTAGCTAAAATATGTAATGATGAAAAATAGAAAAACAAATAGCATGAACATAATATGCCAGAAACTACGCCTTACAAACACAAGGTAAGAAAAATGGAATTTTCAAGTCATGGGGATGAAACATCCAGTGACGAATCGATGAAAAACCACACAAAAAAACAACAAGATTCTAGTTAAAGTAGTGATGTTAATAAAAATAAAAAGAAGTACAAACCATATGAAGCAATACATAAGGATTTTAAAAAGATTAAACCACTAATGTTTAATGCTGATATTGAAAAAGGAAAAGAAGTGGAAGCCTTGCTGTCAGGAATGGATAAATAATTCTAAATTTATAATTTCTCTTAAGAAGTGAAAACTAAAAAAACCATATATAATTTAGCTGTAAAAGTGGATAGATGGTGGCACGATATAAAGAAAGAAAAATGAATAAGGAAAGATACATAACCTAATTTTTTTTTTTTAAATAATTTCAAAGGAAAAAACCTCTCACAATAATACTAGAGAGAGAAGGATAAGAAATTTTGTGAGTTAAGACTAGGATCTCTGACCATGAAAGAGGTTTGCTGTAAATTCTTGAGTATGCTTCATTACATACCATATATAATAGATGAAAACCCAAAGTTACAAAACCTTCTCAGTTGTTTTCCTCTCATGTCTAAGGAGTGGATTGAGTATGACAATCCGAAGATGCTAGAAGGACCAATGCAAAAATAATTTTTTTGTTATAACCATAATAAAATTAAAAGAGAAAGTGTACCAAATTGGAGGACTAAAAGACGAAATAAATTTGATCCAAGAAAGAAGAATAATAAATTGCACAAAAATACAAGGAGTAATTCCAAAGTTTATCGAGCTAGTAACCATAAAAAATTTAAACCAGAGGATCCTGTAGAAAGAGAAAGGGAACCTCCCACTACTTTTAATAAAAATAGTGCATAGAGGGAACCATTAAAATCATAGAAATGTGGTGAGCCATATTATTTTAAATATTCTCCAATAAGAAAGAAAAAATTTAATGTTAAATCCATTCAAAAAGTTGGTACAGTTAAAGACATGGCGAGGAGTATACCCGGAATCAGCCGTACGTTGGAGAATCAACAAGAAGCACATAAAACATTCATAGTTGAGATCGAAGGTATGATAAAAAGTAAACCCATTTCAATATTAATTTATCAATACTAATTGGGGAAATATTGAGTTATCTATCACATAAGATCGTTGAAATATGTAAATTAGTACATGAAAATTTTGATAAGTCATGGGTGGTGCAGTTAGCCACAAGTACTAAACATAAAGTCACTAGTTATGTTAAAGTTTGTAAAATACTAATGAATCATTTCAATACATATGATGATCTAAATATTTTACCATTATGTTCCTATGATATGTTGATAGGAATGGATTGACTAGGAAAACAAAGAGTAATGCCAAATTGTTTTGAAAAAACCTTTACATGCATAGAACATACTGGAAACCCCATTAAAGTGAAAGGAATTTCCATAAAAGTTACAATCAGAGAGATATCTATAGTACAAATGAAAAAATATGCACAGAAGGGATTTAAAGTAATTGTTTTTTATTTAATGGATGATAATGATAATGATAATAGAATTAAAATAGAAGGTATACCTATCTTAAAGGATTTTAAAGACATGTTTCGGAAGAATTCCCTATACTACCTCTGAATAGAAACATACACTTTACAATCAATATGATCTCGATATGTACTAACATCAAAAGTTCCTTACCAAATGAACATAGTAGATATTAGAAAACTCAAATTACAATTACAAGAATTAACTCACCAGAAGTATATTTGAACTACTATTTCCCCTTATGTAGCACTGGTTCTATTGTAAAGAATAAAGACACAACCTTAATGTTGTGTATAGACTATCGACAATTAAATAAAATGACTATTAAAAATTGATATACTTTACCCTAGATAGATGATCTATTCGATCAGTTCCTTGGTGCAACAATCTTCTCTAAAAATAGACCTAAGGTCTGGATACCACCAGGTGCAGATAAAGATGAAGACATATTTAAAACTGCTTTTAGGACCTGTTTTGGTCATTATGAATTTTTTGTAATGCCTTTTGGGTTGAGAAACACACCTGCAACCTTTACATGATTCATGAATAACATTCTAATAAACTATCTTGATAAATTTGTATTTGTCTTTATCGACGACATGTTGATTTACTCAAAGAATAAATAAGAACATGAAGAACATATAAAGATAATTTTACAAGTGTTAAGAGAAGAACAACTGTAAGTTGAGTTCAACAAATGCGACTTCTTTAAAGACATGATTCAATATCTAGGAGACGTAGTGTCCATGGATGGAATCTCTATCGACCACAACAAAATTAAGGCTATCACTAAATGGTCATTTTTAAAATTGTAACAGACATAAGATCATTCATCGGGATTACCGATATTATTGCATGTTCATATCATGATTTTCTAAGGTAGCCTACCCCGTAACTTCACTGCAAAAGAAAGGTAAAAATTCTGTGTGGACTGAAAAGTGTATGGAAATTTTTAATAAATTAAAACATTTGTGTGACTACTGCCCCTATCCTAAAAATTATTTATTCTTTCAAGGACGTTTTCATATGTACCAACGCTTGTAAGGAAGGCTTAGCCGTAGTGTTAAAACAAGAAAATCAAGTCATGGATTATGAATCTAGAAAATTAAAAGAGCATGAAAATAATTACACTACGTACAACCTAGAACTTGTTGCAATTATAAATGCTTTAAAGATGTGGTGACAATACCTAATCCAAAGAAATTTTTTGTTTATGTTAGAGAACATAAGTTTAAATTTTTTATTTGATTAACAAAATTTAAATGCTAGACAAGCCAGGTGGTTGTATTTCTTAAGTGAATATACATTCAAGATAAAAAAACATAATGGAAAAGAAACAAAATCACAAATTCTTTGAGTCGTCACACAAACTTAATTTTTGCAAGCTATAGTTACGAATGAGATCTTGAAAATTAGATCTTAAATGCAGAAAATTATGATAAAGAATACCAAAATATAAAAGAATAGACTGCTGGAAATGAAAATAGCCACATAATAATAAATTTTAACCTAAATAGAAGAAGATTATTGTTGCATACAAACATGTTGTACATACCAAATACAACAAAAATCAAATTAACAGTCATGAATGAGTTACATAAATCACCTTATTCAGGACATCGTGGATACCAAAAGAGGATTACCATGATCAGAAAGGACTTATTTTGGCCTAAAATGAATAAAGAGGTAGCAAAATACATAGCTCACTGCATCGAATGCCCAAAAGTAAAGGAAGAACACCAACATCATACAGTGTTATTGCAACTGCTACCCATTCCAGAATGGAAGTGGAAAATAATTAGAATGGATTTTATAATAGGTCAACCTAAAATTTCAGGGAACATGATTGAATTATGGTCGTAGTCGATAATTAAGTAAAGAGACCAACTTTATTCCTTTAAAATATACTTATAAGGTTGTCAACATTGTAAATATTTTTATGAAAGATATTTTCACATTACATGGCGTACCAAAGGTAATAATCTCAGATAGAGATGTAAAATTTACACGAAATTTATGGAAGAATCTGTTTAAAGGATTAGACACTTAGTTGAACTTCAGTACTATCTATCATCCACAAATGGATGGGCATATTGAAAGAGTAAATCAAGTTCAAGAAGACATGCTATGTAATAGACAATCGAGGTAAACGGGAAGACTACTTACACTTACTCAAATTTGCTTACAATAATAATTTTCAAGTATCACTAGGTATGGGTCCTTTTGAAATCTTGTATGAATGAAAATGTAATACTCCAATTTCTTGGATCATTCTAGTTGATTAGTCAATGTTAGGACCTGAATTGTTAAAGGATATGGAACTAACCGTGAAGCAAGTGCGAAAAAAGTTGAAGGTTTCCCAAGACACGAATTTTTTTTTTCCTAACCTAAAAAGAAATCCTATAGAGATCTACATAGGTGCACAAGTGTACATAAAGGTAAATCCAAAGAAAATATATTTGAGATTGGGTAAGTATTAAAATTTGACACCCAGATATTGTGGTTTATTTGAGATTTTGGCTAAAGTAGGGTCGGTTGCATATCGGTTAGACCTAACACCTATTATTAAATTACATGACGTTTTTCATGTTTCCATTTTGAAAAAATATATTCATGATGCTACTCATGTAATCTATTGTGATTTTATAAATGTGGAACCCGAATGGAGTTCCAGGTGGGACCAGAGTGTATTCTTGACAGGAGAATACTTTTACTCTAAAAACGTACCATCGGACAAGTCAAGGTGCAATGGAGGTGCCTTAGTTTGAAAGAATCTTCTTGAGAATTGGAAAGGTTTATGTGGAAGGCATATCCAATCATATTCCAAGATGAAGATATGGAAGGCTAAAATAAAAAATTTAATAGCATCGAGGACGATGTTATCATATTTGGGGAGGTGTATGTGATACACAAAGAATTAATAATTTATTATTAATTTCTGCTAAGATATTTTATTTTGTTATTTCAAATATTTTTGACACAAAGTATAAAATAAAAAAACTGTAATGAATTATTCTTTTATTAATAAAAGATAATGAAGGGGAAAAAATGAAATATTTGTTAAAGAGTGTTTGCTGACCCACAAGAGGAAAAGACAAGTGGTTGTAGTTGCTAAGTGAGAACTCAAGGTGCGGGATGCATCTTCCCCAAAATTAGGTCACAACTCTTTGTTACATTCTAAAAAGGAGGAGGCTCATGAATGGTCAAGTCCTAAGAAAAATACTATGTAATAGTACACCCATTAGCAAGCAGGATCATTGCATTAGATGGGGATTGAATCTGATAATGTAAGAGATGGTACATTAAGTGGATTTTGTTCTCGTGGTTCAGTGAACATGTTTAGGGGTTCTAGAGAAAGTGATTTGGTTTCTCTAGGTGCTGGTTGGGAGGAACGACTATTCCATTTAAGTTTTCCCAGCAGCGATTCCCAGATCTTCTCCTATTTTTTATTTTTATAACTAGTTATAGTACGATTTCCATTCTTAACTTAGAATCACAAATAATTCTTCTAGCAGAAATTTATTATGCATTTGAATTAAATAATGATCCGTTATGTATCTCATTTAAGTTCTGATCCATTATGCATCTAAATAAAAGATGGTGCTTTTATCCATTAGTTCACTAATCATTCTTATTATGTTTTTGAACTAAATATTCTTTCATGTTAGTCATTTCAGGCCTCTAAAATCCATATTTAATTATTTATGTATCTCTGATTAGGTCAAGATCCGAGAACCTTCTTCAGAATTAGAACTTATTAAAAAAATAAATTCCATTTCATAAATCCTATTACAGATTGGGATCGAAGGGTTTATCAATAGGAAATATGTATAGAATTATAAAATGTATAATTATGGAGTTCACTCTAATCATAAAGTATTTAGCCATTCACATAGTGATTCATAAATTCTTAGTTCACTAATTAACTTACCGTCCACGACTAATTGAAAGGTATCTTTTGAGGGCTAAGATTGTTTAAACATCTAGTTCCTCTTCCAGTTACAATAGGGAGTTACTTTTCCTAATTTTTTGTAATGTCCCAACTTTTTGACCTACCATAGATAGGCATGAACCTATTGATCATGATAATTCTATTGATGTTTCATTTTTGGGTCAAATACCCCACTGCATATGAACATGATGATTTTTTTTGTATATTGGGCGTAAGCTAATTGTTGATGATATATATGTATGTATATGTTTTGTGCTGGGCGTAGAGCCTGAAGCACATGCTTGATGAAATTTTTTGTGTTGGGCGTGGACTGTGAAGCACATGATTGATGACATGAATTGTGTTGAGAGAGAGGCTCTCGGGAACATGAGAACTTACATTTGTGTTAAGCATAAACCTCTGGAGCATTCCATGTTGATGTTGATCATAAGCTCTGGAGCATCGGATCTTTAGCCATTGTAATCCCTAGGTGTATCGTACCAGTACATTCTATAATTTAGTGTTGAGCAAAAGCTCTGGAATTGCATTATGTTTGCAACTCGCTGCTATAGGCGTTGAGTATGGGCTCTGGTAAGTGCTAGTGGTTATTGAAAAGAATTTAATAACTTTCGAGTGAAAATGGCTTGAGAAAAATATTGATCATCATCATACTTATTTATAAGTGATTAAATGAAATTTTTGAATTCTGTACTCTCATCAAACTACCGAAAAGATACCACATTATACGAGGGAAATCGAACATGCAAGGATTTTTAGAGTTTCCTAGCCTAGTAAACCTGAGCCATCTATCTACTTGACCTTCATAAGGAAGTGTTGTTAAGTCTAGCGATCATGATACACGATGTCCGAAGACAAATGTTAACATAATATTTTACTACTATGTATTTTATACATAGTATGTATACATAATTAATTATGATTAATTATATAATTGAATAAAGAAATAAGAGAATCTCCACCAATTATTATTTATTATTTAAGGACTAATAAATAGTGAAATAACTATGAAATACTAACTAGGAACTAGTTAAAAGTTCCTAGGTTAAGAATTGAAAATTACCCGAGTAAATTAAAAAGCGTTAAATCGAGAAATCAAGGATTTCTTGATTTAAGTGCACCTTTGACTAAAAAGTATTCCTATAAAGGCTCAAGCCAAGCAAAGGCTTGTGGTTCTAATTTTTCTTTTGGAGAATTATTATTCTGCCTATTTTTGCTATCAATTTCTTTCTTGGAGAACTTTCTATTGCAAGGAAAAGAGGACTGATTCAGAATTTGAATATGAGATAGGAAATGCTACCTTAGGATCTCTAAGCTACTTGCATGTTGGAGTCCAACTCGGGGGGGATCTGGATTAGAACCAAGAACAGTTACGGGTCATGGTTGGGAGGAACATGGTAGTTCCCAAGTGATTTGGTCATCAAAATCAGAGGTCAGATCTGTCTTAAATTTTTAATGTTGGTTATTTGAAAAGTGTGCAGGTTCCGCCATTAAAGGAGCTTGACGAAGATAAATCGTAGGTACAAATTCTTAGTATGTCAAAGTTCATTTCTAGGGTATAATGCTGGATGATTTATGCAAAAGCTTCTATATATTTTACTAACCTAGGTAATTGATGTTCTGCCTATATTTTTGCTAGGGGCTTTATTTCTCTTCAATATTCCTAGGATGGTAAATACTATCATAGGCTGTATATAGCTAGGTTCCCATATTTAAAATTTGTGTTCTGCATTCATTGTCATACTCATAAATTAATAATATAGACTAGGTAAATCTAGACCTACTATTTAAATGTTCACCTAATACTTATATCTCTACTAAGATATTACATTTGTCAGTAGAGATCTGTGTTTTGAGATTATAGTAGATTTAACCATAGAAGTAAGTTTAAATAAGTAAATATACTATATAGATACCCTAGGGTATTACTGATCACCGGAACTATTTTATAAAATAATTATATATACATATAAGTAAGGCTATCAGGTATAAATCTCTATAAAAACTATCTATGCATTTATTTCTAAAAAATAAATAACCCATACAAGACCTTTCAAGGTCTATAATCATATTTCAAATTACATTAAAAATATCCCACATAAATAAAACACCATTAATAATAATCACGGGGATATCGTGGCCATCCATGTGGTCCTCATCAAGACTCTGGTATAACACCTGTAGTATTAACATCCATATTAAAACACCATAATTCACATACATTATATTTTTTAAATAGTCCCATATAAAATCCATTTTAAATATCCATCTAAAAGTTTCATCAAGTAACATTCATACAACTCTGTATTAATAAACAAAGTTTGTATTTAAATAAACAGCGGTCGTGGTATCGACCGTCACACGTTACAACTTCATTTCTTAAACAGAATTAAAATCCACAATAAGAACCGTAAAATAAATCATCACCATAATCAAACGCATAACCAAATAGTAAATTCCTATTTCCATTTCTATTATTTCCTATAAAATATTTCCTAGTTTGAAATCGCCCTGGCCCAAAATGACGAAGGTCGTATGGTTAATCACACAGGCCACAACTCGCACCATTGCTATATAATTAAAATTCCTATGCTAGCAGAGAGGTTGTAAGACTCTAGCTACAACACGACCTCGGCCACTGAACATTTTAATACAGAGTCCAAGTTATTTAAAAAGAACGAGTGCCAAAAAATTGTCATTTAAAAAAATTATCAAGTTTTAAATTTTATATAAATATAGTAAGAATCAATAGCATTTAATAAAATAAATACTAAAATAAAAACTAATATCTTTATTTAAATGGCCACCATAATAAAAAAAAGGTTGATGTTTTTTTCACATAAAAAAAATTGTCTTGTTAGTCCCTTGAAACCAAAACCAAACCAAAGATAACATCAAAATTACATTAGTGTTTATAAAAATATCAAGCTTATAAACAACCCTCCTAACAAATAAAGTTTTTATCATTGAAAAAAATATTGTTTTTTTACTGGGGAATCAGTAACTCTGTTCTGGTGGGTCCATAGAGTGGACAAGCAAGGGGCCACTTCGTTTACAACATTATGTTTTGGTGTCCATAGAGTGGACAAGCAAGAGGCCACCTCATTTACAACATTATTTTTTGGTGTCCATAGAGTGGACAAGCAAGGGGCCACCTCGTTTACAACATTATCTTTTGGTGGGTCCACACACCCCGCAAGCATGTGGCCACCTCCTTTACAACATTCCTTCATTTACACGGCACTTGTGAGTCAACTAGAATGGGTCCACACAGCCCGAAAGCATAGAGCCACCTCCTTTACAATATTCCTTCATTTACTTGGACTTGTGAGTCAATTTTATTAAACATTTAGGAACATTGTATCGTTTAAAACCATATTTTATTACACAATCACGGAAATTTAACCAAATATTTTATTAGACAGTTATGGACACTCATCATTTAAAACCATCTTTTATTAACAATAAAGGACATTTAACCAAAATACAACTCTCATTTTAAGATTTCCCTGATAAGGGAAATTTAACCAATACAAGTTAGAACTCTCATTTGAAGATTTCCCCATTAAATTATTTAGTGATATCCATAATTTCACAAATTTCAAAAGAGACGTATATAGTAATTTACAATCCACAATTTTTATAACACGCATCTTTCCAAGATGGGACAAATCTAGGGTTTTAAGAATCCTTCAAGTTTTGCCTGATATTCGGTATCGAAATAAGCTACCAAATAAATTTTATTTTTATTTCAAATTGCTAAAGATTAGGGTTGGAGAGAATAATCAAATCAATAAACTGTGGAAGATTAGGGTTCGAACGACGAATCAAATCGATAAACTGCGCAATATTAGGGTTAGAGCCAATAATCAAATCGATATTTCAAATTAATTTGGACAATGGCTCTAAGCAGTCAAATCTTAGGGCTCGTAACTCAACGTTAATTAATGACAATGTTTTCATGTTCATTCTAAATGCCAGATAGAGAATATTACACTGATAAAGAGGAAGATATCATATAATCATACAGACAAACCCGTTAAAATATTTATTGTTACAACGTATAAAAACCTATATTCTTGGTATACGAGGAAGGAAATCAGTGGAAGATTATTACAAGACAGACTGGTAATTGCATGTCACGAGGCACGATCATATGCCTGGTTTTCTTTTCCCCATTCTATGTCAACGACAACTTGACAACTCACTGCATGGTGATCTCCATTTACAGCTAAAATCTGGTGCATGTAACTTCTCAGTTGTTTTTCTCATTCTTGGAAGTTGAGGTAATTTTCTGCTATCAGATCCCTTTCATTCTCTCCTATTTAATACCTCCACTAGGGCATGCAACTCTCTCAATCAACATCTGCACATCGCTTTCTTCTCAAGAAATTTCAAGAAAAAGATCAAGAAAGCAGAGAAATGGCAGAAGGCCAATCCAGTACCTCAAGCAGTAGATGGAATCTGACGAATGAACAAATAGCTTTATTGGAAGCGACATACAGTCAAGGGATCCACACTCCCAGCCATGATCAAATAGATCAAATCGTTAGTAGACTGCGAATGTATGGCAACATTGAAAGGAACAATGTGTTTTACTGGTTTCAAAACCGTAAACATCGCAAGAAACAGAGACAGAAACAAGAGAGAATGGAATCCATTAATCACTTTCTTCAAGAACCTTCCTTGGCAAGGAAATCAAGCAAAAATAGTAAGAACCTCTATGATATCTGCTTCAATCTTCGAAATAAAATCTCGACCATTTCATTTCACTATAACTAAAGCTAGTAGTTTGCTATTTCTTGATTACTTTATTATTGCAATGCATTTGTGTTTGCTATCTCTAATACTTCAGAGCTTTGTTGCAAGAAATTTTCTCTATAGATCAGAAATGGTCAGTTATCATGCCAAAGGTAATGAGTTAATAAGAGGATTTATTTTTCCAGCTTTGAATTTCTAACTATCTATCAATACATTATTGAATATCAATCAGTGTTGCTACAAATGAACTATTTAAAGATCCCTAACATTAGGTGGGTTCTCACTGGCTTAGATACATGTTACATGTACAACAAATGCTGACAATTTATCCGAACCTCCGACACTGGAGTTATTTCCATTGCATCCCACTGTTATGGCTCGTGCAAATCCGCAGTCAGTCATTGAGTGGACAAATGATTCCATATCTGATGAATATATTGATGAACAAAATGATCCAAGGTCAGGTGGGGTACATTTTCATATTTTTTTCCGTTTCATCCCTCGCCATCCTGGCAAGTAATGGAAGCTATGCTTAGCAATATTCTACAGAAATACATTGTATGCATCAGTGTGATGAATCTCCATGGCAATTGTTGCCTCTTGATTATGTCTGCGTGGAAACTGTTGCACGGTTTTATTTTTCCTTTCTTGAAATTAGTAGAATCTTAATATGTAGGAATAGGAATTTCTTTTCTTCATAAAATTTCTTGATGGGTGAGCCTTGAGGTCTTCCTCTGGACATCCTTTAGCTTTTGAGAGGACGCCAAGAAGATGCAACCATTGGGATATCAGCCGAACATGTTGCATTTGTCATGTAACAAAATTTCTTGTGTAATGTAGTTGATTTTGCATCAATTCATGAAATCAGGTAAAAGCAAGTTTAAGAAGTTGCAAGTCTCATTGTGTTTGACAATTTCGAAGTAACTTTCAAACACTAGTCTTACTTAATATCATTTGGAGGTAACTGTAATTATATTTAACCTACTTTGTGATCTTAATCCATAAATCGAGGCAACGATCTTAATACAAAGGCCCCAGGAGCCTTATATGTAGGCAACGATCATTGAAAAATAAAAAATGTTGTCAGGAAAGCGATATCGCTATGACAGATTGAGAAACAAGAAAATCAATGCTATTTGTTATTTCATGATATTTGTTATAACTTAGGCTTGTGTGCAAGAAACACTAACAGAATGCTATGAAAAAAATGGATCTAACTTAAACCTGTTCAAAAGGGTAGCAATCAAGCCTGTTTTGTTGCTGCTATAATTTCTTCAATAATTGCTTCAGCTATTTTATTACAATTAAGCATAGATACTGATATCAATTAAGCATAGATACTGATATCTACTAAATGGCTCCAAACTTCATAAGATTTAGTTTTTTTATTATCAATGATTTCACTCTCTAGACTAAAATTGCAATTGATTTATTCAATGATCACTTTATACATATATCAAAAATATCAGAAATACCCACAATAACAGCAGCCAACTGCAATAAACTCTAAAGAGTTAAAGTACTTAGAGTCTTCCCACCCATCAACAAATTAAAGAAATGATTTTTATTCAGGATAAGAACCCTACCATATCCACATAAAACTTAAAAGTACTTAGAGTCTTCCCACCCATCATCAAATTAAAGTAATGATCCTTATTTAGAATAAGAACCCTACCATATCCACATAAGACTTAAAAGTACTTAAGTCTTACCACCCATCATCAAATTAAAGTAATGATCCTTATTTAGAATAAGAACCCTGCCACATCCACATAAGTTATTGGAAGAGGCACTGTAAAAAAAAAACAAGTGATAAGGAATATAAATCTGGAGCATATAAAACCTTTGACTTTTTAGTTTCCTTCAATTATACAAAACCTTTGACTTCTTAGTTTTCTTTCATCTTATGTAGTCATACACTTTTTAAAATAGAAAACATGACTTTTCGAGAAATGTTTCCAAAAATTACCTTATTCTTGATGTTCGAAATTGACCAAAAGATAAAAATTGGGAAAAGTTTGTAAGAAACTAATACTTGGAACTATCATCTAAAAGTTTCATCCAAAGAGGCATCCCCACGAAAAGATGAAACATAGCAATTAACAATTCCTTCACAAAAGTCCAAACCTAAAACCTTAATGCTGAAAAGAACCTCTACAAAAATATGGACAACCAATCAATATCTTGTTTATACAAAATACAAAAGATGGAACCTCCTACCCTTTATTTATAATATTTTGAGAGGTTAAAAGATTTCTTTTCAAAGACAATCACCAAAAACATTTATTTTTTTCTAAATAATAACCCAAAGCTTTCCATACAACCAATTGATATCATCCTTGTTCCAATTAAAAGCTAGCAACTTTGCAATACATTATGTAATTTGGCCATACTTTCGGAAATAGTTGGTATTGGCATATTTTCAAGCTTTCTCCCTTATTAATTTTAATATTGGGAATTCAAACAATATTTTATATTTTATATTTTTGAGATATAGAAATAAATATTAAATTTTGTATTTATTAATATTAAAACGAAATATGAGTTTATGTTGCCAAATTTATGTGGTGGTTAGTTTCGGATCGGACTCACTATCAGGATGCAATATCAAATGTGGAGAGTGTGAGAACTAAGGCATTAATATGAGATACATGGAGATAAAAATAAGACATGGTGTGCTTGTGTGGGGAAACTAGGGTTTAATTGGTGAAGAAAGTCGTTGATGATGTATATATTGATTTCCTCTATGAAATATCAAATATAATGGTTTTTCATGTAAAAAAAAAACCTATTACAGTGTGTTACGTTGTATTTTACATGGGGTGAATTATCAAGCTTTGGGATAATTTATGGGCATGAAAGAGGCTTATTGGGTAGTCCTTGGAATCATAATCAGTAGTTTGGACAAGTCCTAGGCATTTATCAGAAATGTCAGTAGCTTTTAAGCAATTCTGTGCAGTTGTAACAACAGGATAAAGGGAATCCTCAGAATCACCATCAATGAAGGTCTTGAAAGGAAGCCTGTGAAGGACTATGTTTGCATCATACTAGTCATACTATGCAACCCTTGACTTCCTTTCAAGAATGAGGTAAATTTCCCATCAATATGTACTTTTTTCCTTATTCAAATACTTTCATATAAAAATTACAACTCAATCAATCCATGATTCCCTTGAAGCCAAATGTAGATGCTAGACATATATTATTGTCACTTCATCACACATAACACAATGGTTTGTGGACAAGTGAGTCAGGCTCTAGGGGGCATGTTGGAGCTTACAAGGGATGTTACAAGCCCTACTAGGGATTCTATAGTTTATGTGTAGTTGTCACAAACCCTATCAGGGTTTTTTGTTTTCTACTACACAGTTGTCACAAGATTAGGGAATGTGTTACAGGCTTAGGGCCTCTTTTCTCCTCCACCACGACAATGATATACTATCTCAATCCCCTATAGGGATCCATATTGTGTATAGAGGGTATTCGGAAAGGTTTTAAGGGCTTCCAAGTCTTTAGCAGAGTTTAAGGAAGGTTGCAACAGAGTTTTGAGGGATACAAGGGCTCAAGGAAGGTAGCTGTAGTGCAAAAGGCTCCTAAGGACTTATATAAGGGTTGCCATAGGAATACACATGTCCTAGTGGTCTTGCTGTAGTGTGGACAAATCCCTAGGAGGGATGGATCATGGTTGCTACATGTTGCATAAAAATAGACAAACCACTAGCAGACTAAACCAAGATGACATCATTAGTTGAAGGGATTATATCAATCTGGAAACCTTAACCTATCTCTTCAATATTTTTCATCTTCAAATTGTCTTGTTATGTGTTACCTTGTGGCCATTGCAAAATTCTGCTCATCAAATATGCTTATGTAAATTTAGTGATCTCATATCAAGGAAAATTATTTTGTTGGTGTTTTTCCTAAAGGTTTTCCCTAGCGTAAATTTTTATGTGCCTTTTGTGATGGTAAATGTTTTAATTTTCTTTTTTGTAATATCTTCTAAAAATGGAAATTCAATATTATTGTGATTCTACGGCTACATTCAATTCAAATATGCAATTATGTGAAAAGTTCACAGAAAGAAATTCAGTGTTAAAGTATAAACAAACATTGTTACCTTAGTCAACCACCTACCGCATTACATATCCTTGTAATCGATATACCCATGCCTCTGTCTCTATGAATTCCAAATAAAACTCTATCTTGAATAAGTCCAAATCAAAGTTCATATTAAAATCCCCTGCCAACCTAATTCGCGTTATGTCTTTAACTATGGAGTCCATAAACTATAAACTACTAAAGCTCAAAATACACCTGAATCAACCACTTTCCACATTACATATCCTTAAACTACTATATTTATTATTCTATGATGTTCTAATCAAAGTTCATATTCAAATCGTCCACCAAACTAATTGTCATTGTCTTTATCCAAAAATACGTAAACTACAAACTACTAAAGCTCAAAAAATAAAAGGCCATCAATTATGACTCTTGGAGCTTAGTATAAAGACAGTATTATCCTACCCCAATAAGAATATGTCACATTAGGTTGTTTCCTAAGTATTATGACTCTTTGAACTTCTCACATTGTATATCTTATTTAGAAGGAAAGTCATAACTAAGATATGGGTAATGATAGAATGTTATGACAGGTCATAATTTAGGAAAATTGTGGTGTACTTTCTTATTTACCTATTAGACAATTGAAAAGCATCTAGTTTAAAGCCAAAGGTCAAACTATATTTTCCCAAAACTTTGAAAGTGAGTACATTATTTATCTAAAATCCATCCTTAATGGTGCCAAAATAATGTTTGTATATATTTAGTTTCTTGTTAGTAGACTTTTGAAGACTTCATATAAAGGTTCCTTAGTAAGGCGGATTTATTAGAGTGTAGAGAAAAGGGCCTCAAATTTCCATCAATATTGGAGAGTCATATTGATCAAAGGATAGAATCCAATGAGTGTCATAGTCTATATAGAGGAGGGCCATAGTAAGGTTGGGTTGTGTTTGCACAAGCCACCATTTGATTAGGTGCAGTGAACACCACTTCAAGGCCAGGAAACCAAAATCAAATAAGGTTATATTGAAACTATAGGAGCAATAATTTGAACTCAAGTATGGCCATAATTTCACTACAAGAACATGAATACAATGTCAAGTAGGAGCATATAGATCACATTCTACGACAAAAAGACACATTTAACCATTAGTGCGCCACAGAATTGACAAAAGTAGGATGGTAGTTAAACAAGTTATTGTACATTCAAGATTAGTAAAATATTTCACAAATACTAAATCTAAGCTGATGACCTTTCATCAGCAGATATGGAATTACCACCAGGACATGATAAATCCTCACAGTAGAAACATAATCAATTTCTTTAGGTAATTTTAAACTCTTCTCACTGATCGTTCTAGTCAACTCAAAGGAAGAGACTTAAGCTTCCTTCAAGTCATCATATTTCAATGTAGCATGTTCCTTCCTTAAATTTGAATTCCGTGAGTCCCGAGTATGGACCGGTCAGTTCCATAACCGGTTTGGAAAAAAATCTAGATTGATGATTTTGTTTTGTTGACTGGGCCGGCCAACTGTGTAAATCGTTCAGACCGGTCAGTTTTTTCGGTTCCGGTCCAGTTTCGATAACACTGGTTATAACCATACATTGACCATATTAGGCATCTATCCGTGAGTTATCATTTATCATTCAAATTCAATAAAATATATAATCTATTATCTTGATTCTCATCGAGTAAGACATTATTTGTAGCAACAATTATATTTGTATTTCTTGAAATAGATTAGAACCTGTCGCCTCTACCACTCCCCCCCCAAAAAAAATATAAAATTAAATTGCATATATCATACTTCTTGATATCATAAACATACCTCTGACCAATGAGATTTATAGAGAGCTTATAGTGACTTTGACATAAATACCTTCTTGGTAACTTCGACACCACTCACATTCTTTGAAAACAGATTTCCTACACAAAATATATTAATTAGTATAAATTCTTATGTCTACAACTATAAAATATTGAGCAATATGTCTAAACCATATGTGGGTGTCGCTGTAAATACTATACAATCTTAGGGTATAGATTTAAAATTTTCAATCACCTGGGTTTTTTGTATCTGTGGTAGAGTGAAAAATTATTTTAATCATTGTCAAGAACATGAAGCAATATGAGAATGTCAACATGATTGTGAATATTATAATGATTTACTAGAAATTCTTAAATTCAATTTCTTCCTAGGAAGAGGAACTCGGCCTCCACTGCTTGTACTTTACCCAACAAGAAAGAAATATGTCTATGCTCAATACCACGGCCTCTACAAAAGAAGAAAAGGCTGCAACAACAAAGATACTAATAGAGGATGAAGAATAATGTGCCTACATGAGAATTCTTTTCCACACATTTGCACATGAGCACAAATATTCTTCAATCCTGCTTGAACATTTTTCACCTATGAAGCTCGATAAGAAATTTGTCTGTGTCATGCTTGGGACACCTAGTTAATTACAATATTTTGGGCATTATAAGGTGTTTTCAATGCATCCAATTTCATAGAAACTTCTTGTTATTAAATTTTTTCCTCTTCTTCATTAACTAGAACTTTAGATTTCATGCCAATCTCTTTGTTTCCTCTTGGGCCCCACCAAATTCAAACCCTTATTTAGATCACTCTTTGTCTTTCTATCATTATCTATGTAGTGTCATTATTTTCCTTTTTATCACTAATTTGGGGTTTGTTGAACTTAACAATTCTTTGCAGGAGGAGCTTTGGGCATGGAATATCAACGAGCTAATTCGTAATCAATACCACCATAATCGAACCCTCCTATATTTCAACAGATGAAGAAGTCAATGATGAGTTAAAGGGTTTTACCAGTATGTGGTAGTTGAGATTAAGCTGTAATGCACTTTCAACTGGAACCGTGTGAGCAACTGGTCTACCCAATCCTCCTTCTCTTCTCCTCTTAGTGATCTATTCCAAATTGTGTTTCCTGGTATCCCACCATCTTTGTGCACACTTAATGTACATATATGTTTTTTTAGCAATTCCGAGGTTTCATGGTTTGATGTAAATGTATGATAAACTCTCATTTCCTATTCATTAGGATATTAACAACAAAATAAAGAAACCCATCATGTTTACTAGGACTAATATGGCTACCTCCCTTGGTATAGTTGTACAATCCCATGAAGCTGTGAAAATGGGTTCAAAGGCCTAAAGAAAGTTAAAAAGGGGGCTATTTAAAAACACCATTGTACAATGAGGGTGTAGAGGTTCCCTCCACCCCCATTGACAATAATTTTAGTTTTAGTCTATTGATGTGAAGAAAAAGAAATAAAAAATATTTGATCCACCAATTGATTTTATAAAGAAAACCAAAAAACTTTAATTCACTCACAATTCCAAAAACTGAATATTGAAAATTTTCATTAAAAAATAAAATTAATTTTTATTAATGAAAATGTTGAAAAATAAATTAACTAATTTTATATCATAATTATAATGAGAAAAAATGTGAAATTATTGAATTTTTAAGGATTTATTTTTAATATGGTTATTCATCTAGAGTAGCAAGCTGCTCTAGAGCCTAGTCCATCAATCAGGCTTATCAAGCATTCAAGTGATTGGATGGTAAGGTTTAATAAAGTAGATCAGTTAATGAGGTTGTAATATTTCATGGTATTGGGTAATCTCTTTAATGAGTAAACCCACTCGACTAGAATGTTGTAAATGTACTGCAGCGTTATAAAGTAGTTGGGAAATCGATGGTGTAAGGTCCATAATAGAACATTAAAAGAAACATCCATATATATGAAGGATATTTTACATCACGCTGGTGTCTCTCAGGGACATCATCATGATCAATGACATTAATTTGGTGTTAATTCCTGAGTTGTAACACTAGTGTATAAATATTTCTTGATTATAATATCTAAATTAGTGTCAATAACTGAGCTATGACACATCATGGGTCTACAATTTACTAAATTCTAACACTATAGATGGATTCAGAGTCCCCATCAACACTACAGATGGATTTAGAGTTTCCATTAATGGGGTCTCTGAATCCATCTACAGTGTTAGAATTTAGTAAAATGTACAAATTCATTGTCAAATTTGTAATTTTTTCCGTCGTGGGAATGACACAACTAAAAATGACCAAATAAATGACCAATTGTTATCTGGTCATTTGTAGTCTAAATTTCCTGTGATCAAATTTGGTCATTTATCTTGGTCATTTTTAGTTGGTTTTTATCTCGTGACCAAAAGTGATCATTTATCTTGGTCGTTTTCAGTTAACTCACTTAGAATTATCAATTTTGGTCATTTATCCCTTTAAAAAAACTGTGGTAACCAAAAATTTTGGTCTCATGGTCACTAATCTCTCATTTTCCACTAGTACTCACATGTTATCTGTTGATGTAATTGTAACTTTGGAATGTATTCACTTGTATTTATTATGTATTGTAACCCGATGTTTATTCTGGGAACTATTTGTAATATCATTGGGTCATGGCATGCGTCGATGTTCTGATCGGGAGGATCTATAATGTAAACAAGTCATATCAATTTATTGAGGGTAACCCTCCTATCGTCTAAGGGTTAAAGTCCCCATAGTTCCATGGCAGTATGGTTATTAGAATCTCCTAGCGAGGTCATCCCTAGTCGGTTTTTAGTCATGTCGGGAATTATTATAAATAGAGAGCTAGCCTCTCTATTTATCACACACTCATCCACACCAAGTTGTAGCGCATTGCTGCGGAAGAAAAAGACACCAAGGCGAGGAAGAAAGAGGTTACTGTTGTCGAGAGATCATCTTACTATTTTGGGCGTTTTACTTTTGGTGTTGATTCTATCTCTCAGGAAGTTGTAGGGTTTTCTCCATTTATAGTTTCCCTGAGGAAAAACACTGTGTTCATTGTCTCTTGCGTTTGATTGTTGTACTTGTTGTTCTCTCAGTTAAAGATCCTAACGTAATGCTGGATTGAATGATTAAAAGCTAACATGGTATCAGAGCTAACCTGAGCAGAAGACATTGTGTAGCTACAGGAACTAGGGCTTCCTACATTGTGGATCTCTCTCCACCGATTTTCAGAAAAAGTAGGTTGGAATAACTCTCCTACCTAGGTCGCATCTTTCTATCGAAACATAATCCAATTCTGAGCTTTTTCAGTTTTGGACCCCACAGTGCTACCGAAAATTAGGGCTTTTCATAAAAGATGAATTTTTCAGTGAGCTCGGGATTGGATTGATCTCCTCCCTAAAATCAAATTTAGGGATCAAATTCAAAGTATTTGGTTGGAGAAAACTCCAAAAATAAAAACTCTAATATGCTCCTGAAACAACTCTATAGGATTTTAGCATCAAATATAGATGCGACATCTTGACCTGGTAAGATCTAAATATTTTGTTTTTCCATTTGAGGTTCTTAGTTAAGATGTCACATCATACCAAGCGTAGTGAAAATATTGAGGGAGCTGATAACTTCTGATCTTGGAAGTATAGGATCCTCTTGGTCCTAGAAGAAAATGAGTTGGACTCCTATATCAATGAGAAGGTTCAAGTTCTAAAGGGAGATGAGGCAAAGGGATTGCATAAGAAGAAGTTGGTTATGGAAAAGAGGATCATTGCTGATTTTATGAAGGATCACCATACCACAGGTGTCCTCCCTAAAGACACCTAAAGCTATGTTTAATACCCTAACCAAACTGTTTGAAGAGAAGATCATAAACCAGAAGATGACTTTTAGGAACTAGGTGAAGAATATGAAGATTCAAAATGTGGAGACCATCCAGTCTTACTTCATAAGTGTTTCTCAGATCAAGGAACAAATGGAAGCAGTATATGTAGAAGTGGAAAATGCATAGATTGTAATGACCACCTTGAATGGTCTCCCTAGATCATGGAACTCCTTTATTCAAGGGATATGTGATAGAAAGAAGTTAGTCAAGTTCAGCAGACTATGGGAAGAGTGATGTCAAGAAGAAGCTTGGATAGTAGCTCAAGAAGAGAAGATGGGAAGTGAAGATCAAGCTCTCACGATACACTCCAAGAAAACCCAAATAAGATCTCATCACCCCATAGGTAAGCACTCTCACAAAGATAACACTAGAAAATATTTTTCTGGAATCAGATGTTATACATGTGATGAAGTAGGACACTTTGCAAGAGATTGTCCTAAGAGGAAGAATAAGAAAAAGAGAAACAAAAGAAGACATCATGCTCATGATGTAGAGGATGATGAACTATCCAAGAAAAGAACCAGATATGAAAGTGAATATTCTTCAAGAGAGGAAGAATATGTTTTTATTTCCTCTCGCACAGGAAACATTACTCATGGAAGCAATGATTGGCTCATAGATAGTGGGTCTTCCAAACATATGACAGGATTCAAGAAACCCTTTTTGAGACTAATAGAACATGAATCACCTCAGAAGGTGAAGCTTGGAGATGACTACCAATATCCACTAAAAGGTAGTGGGGAATCCTCCTATAAGCTAGACTTTGGAAATTCTATGACAATGAAGGAAGTATTCTTTGTATCATGACTCAAGAAGAACCTCCTCTCCATATCTGCATTAGATTCAAAAGGAATGAGAGTTTCATTCATAGATGGCCAAGTCATGATGTGGCAAAAAGGAAAGAATATCGATGATGCATTAGTGATTGGGGAAAAAGAAGGAGGATTGTAAAAATTGAAGGGCCATCCAGAACAAGACTTGGTCCATGACACAGTAGATCCAAATGAACTTTGGCATAGAAGGCTTGCACATGTGCATTACAAAGCACTACCTCCTACAGCCAAAGTTGTTGAAGGTCTTCTAGAAATACAAGCAAAACATGACAGAGTCTGCAAAGGATGTGTGCAGGGAAAGAATATAGAGAAGACATTTCCAAGAAGAGAAATCAAAGTAAAAGGAATCTTGGAAATCATCAACTTCGATGTATGCGGTCCTATGTCACCAAGCTCACTAAGCGGGTATGTATATTACGTTTCTTTTATTGATGAATTTTCTAGGAAGACATGGATTTACTTCATGAAGAACAAAGACAAAGCATTTAGCAAGTTCAAGGAATTCAAAGCCTTGATTGAGAACCAAACTCAAAAGAATAGCAATACCTTTCAATTAGATAATGGTGGATAATTCACCTCGAATGAATTCAAAGAGCTATGTAAAGACACAGGGATTAAGAGGGAGTTGTCCACTCCTTACAATCCACAATAGAATGGATTGCAGAAAGGAAGAATAGAACTATCATGGAAGCGACAAGAGCTATGCGTCATGATCAAGATCTTCCTATGCATATTTGGGTAGAAGCTGCCAGAACAGCGGTGTATGTACAAAACAGTACTCCACATAGAGTACATGAGAACAAGACTCCTGAAGAAGTATTCTCCGACAAGAAACTAGAAGTCAGCCATCTCAGAATATTTTGTTATCCTGTGTACATACACATTCCAAAAGAGAAGAGGACCAAGTTAGATCCCTCAGGAAAGAAGGGTATATTTGTGGGATACTCTAAAAGCTCGAAGGATTACAAAACATATTTATTAGGATTCAATAAGATTGACATCAGTAGGGATGTGACATTTGATGAAGACATAGCCTACAAAAAATACAGAAAGAGACCTGCTGAAGAACCTGAAGAAGCATAAGCACCCATAATTCATGATAGAACCATGAACGAAGAAACTCAAGAAGAAGATCGAGAAGTTAAAGAGCCAAAAAGACCTGTAGATCCACATCCAGAGAAGAATCCTCATAAGAGGAAACCTACTTGGGTATGAGAATTTATCAAAGGTGCGGAAAGATATGGGGCTCTAGAAGAGAATCACAGAGAAAGAAAGAGGAACAGATCCTACTCGGGGTAACTAGCATTACTATGTGATTTCATCGATAAAGAACCTACCAATTATGAAGAAGCCGCAGAACAGAAATAAAGGAAGGATGCTATGATAGAAGAGTATCAATTGGTCATGAAGAATGATGTTTGGGATGTTGTCCCAAGAGCAGAAGGGAAGTTAGTTTTAACTTCCAAATGGATCTACAAGATCAAGCATGCTGCAGATGGTAGAATAGAAAAATACAAGGAAATATTTGTGGCTTGGGGGTTCTCCCAGAAAGAAGGAATAGATTATGAGGAAACCTTTACACCTATAGCCAGATACACTTCCATCAGATCAGTACTTGCTCTGGATATAGTGATGAAATGGNGGGGTTTCTCCCAGAAAGAAGGAATAGATTATGAGGAAACCTTTACACCTATAGCCAGATACACTTCCATCAGATCAGTACTTGCTCTGGATATAGTGATGAAATGGAAGATACACCAAATGGATGTCAAGACTAATTTCTTGAATGGTGTAGTGGAAGAGGAAGTGTATGTAGAACAACCACTTGGTTTTGAGACACATGATAGGGAGTCTCATGTTTGTAGATTGAAGAAAGCCCTGTACCATTTGAAACAGGCACCCAGGACATGGTACGGTAGAATTGACAGCTTTATATCTAGTTTGGGCTTTATGAAGAGTAAATTAGATTCCAAACTTTACTAAAAGGTTGAAGATGGCAACCCAGTGATGCTCCTACTATATGTAGATGATATTTTTGTGCCAGGTATGGATGGGATGATTTCTGATTCGAAAAGAAAGCTTGCTACTGAGTTAGAAATGAAGGACTTGGGTGTGGTGCATTATTTTCTAGGTATGGAGGTGTGGCAGAGTGTAGATGGAATCTCACTTGGACAAGGGAAGTATGCAGTAGAGATCCTGAAGAGGTTTGGGATGATGGACTACAAGGCTATGGGCACATCTATGGAATCAAACCTGAAGCTATTGAGCGATGCTTCATCAGATTAAGTTGATGCTACGATGTTTGTCAAATGATTGGGTCCTTGATGTACCTAAAGAACACGAGACTAGATATTTACTTTGATGTGAACACCTTGAGCTAGTTTCTTACAGATCTGAGACATGTTCACTTGAATGCTGCAAAGTATACTCTAAGGTACTTGATGGGTACAATTGATTATGGGCTCAAGTATAATCCAAATCATAAGATTAACCTAGAGGGTTATGTTGATTCATATTGGGAAGGCAGTGCCATCGATAGGAAGAGCACTTTAGGGTGTTGCTTCAGTATGGGCTCAGGCATGATCTCTTGGTTTAGTAGCAAGCAATCCTATGTGGCACTGAGTACAACTAAATCAGAGTATGTCACAGCCTGTTAAACTAGTTGTGAGGCAGTATGGCTAAGGAAGCTACTGTTTGATTTATTTGATCTCCAGTTGGATGCTACTTGTATATATTGTGACAACCAGAGTTGTGTGAAGTTGTCAGAGAATCCAATGTTCCATGAAAAATTGAATCATATCGAGATCAAGTATCACTATATTAGGGATATGGTGTAGAGGGGAGCAGTGAAGCACTAGTATGTTACGACAGACGATCAGATAGCTGATTTGTTGACGAAGCCATTGGATGGACTCAAGTTTGAGTAGTTTAGGGAGAAGCTTGGTGTTCTCCAGATCGAGGTCCTTTCCAAGGAGAAGTGATGAGTTCGAAAGCCATTCTGACGACTAGGTGAGATAGAAGGGCTGAGCCATTCTGTCATGGTGAGAGGATTTGGTTCCTTCCATGTCAGACTTGAGTGTCAAGCCATTCTGATATGACTGTAGGATTGGTTCCTACATGATCAAATATAAGGGCTATTTCCATTCTTGGAATGGAGCTACCTGGTGAGGTACCAGGAATCCTCAGTCTAGGACTAAGAACCATTTTGATGTGATAGATGGATGTGTTCCCACTTAATCAGATGTAAGGGTCGAGCCATTCTATCATGGTTAAAGGATTAGGTTCCTTCCATGTCAGATGTGATTGCTGTCCATTCTGACGAGTAGGTCAGATGTAAGGGAAACTACCATTCTCTTCGAGAATGGAGGCACCTGGTCAGTTACGAGGTAGCTTAGTCTAGGACTAGGGGCCATTCTAATATGACTGTAGGATTGGTTCCTACAAGATTAGATGTGAGTGCATGGCTTTCTGATGAGTAGGTCAGATGTAAGTGTTGTGCCTTTCTGACAAGTAGGTGAGATGTAAGTGTTGTGCCTTTCTAACGAGTAGGTCAGATGTAAGTGTTGTTCCTTTCTGACAAGTAGGTCAAATGTAAGTGCTGTGCCTTTTTGACGAGTAGGTCATATGTAAGTGCTGAGCTCTTTCACCGATGATAGTATTTGTGTCTTATCAAGCTGGTGAATGTGAGTGCTAGGCCTTTCTGATGTGATTGTAGGATTAGTTCCTACATGATCAGATGTGAGTGCTGGGAATGCCTTTTTGACGAGTAGGTCAGATGTAAGTGTTGGGAGAGCCATTCTGATGAGTAGGTCAGACATAAGCACTGAACAAGACCTACATGATGGCTATGCCTACAACAAGCATGAAAAAGGCTTAGCTCTGAAGAACTTCCTATGACAAGAAGAATCATGAGATAGCACATATGATGATGAACTAGTGATGATTCAGACCGAGCTATGATTCAGATCAAATTATGATGTGTCCAAGATGATCCAGATCAAGTGATGATCCAGATCCAACAGCGATGATCCAGATCACGTGATGATCTAGATCCAGTAATGATGTCCAGTGATGATCTAAATTGAGTGATTATTGAGATACAGTGATGATGATCCAGATCGAGTTCTGATACAGATTCAAAGATGAACATGACTTGAAGACAAAGATGACTTGAAGATGCAGATGACAAGAAGATCTAGAGAAGAAGATGAGTGATGAGAATTGTGTCGAGAGAATACCTTCCTTGTTAGGAGGGAGTGTTGATGTAATTGTAACTTTGGAATGTATTCACTTGTATTTCTTATGTATTGTAACCCGATGTTTATTTCGCGCTCTATTTGTAATATCATTGAGTCATGTCATGCCTCGATGTTCAGGTCAGGAGGATCTATAATGTAAACAAGTCATGTCCATTTATTGAGGGTAACCCTCCTATTGTCTAAGCGTTAAAGTCCCCGCAGTTCTGGGGTTACTCCTGTCGGGAGATAATCTTACTATTTTGGAGGTTTTACTTTTGGTGTTGATTCTATATCTGAGGAACTTGTGGGGTTTTCTCCATTTATGGTTTCCCCGAGGAAAAACACTGTGTTCATTGTCTCTTTAGTTTGATTGTTGTACTTTTTGTTCTCTTAATTAAATATCCTAACATAATGTTAGCTTGAATTATTAAAAACTAACATTATCATTCATTAATTCAAGAATAGACATTTATTCACATCATGTCAAAACTCACATGACTCCATAAAGGTGCATGCATAGATATTTTGTAATAATATCATGTTAGTAAATTTGGAGATCCATGTCCCCAACTTCAATATATCTCATACCACTTAGTTTTACGCATTGCATGAAAGGGACTAGGTGCTTTGGAATCCATGTAGTTATTTATCATTGGGAATTCATTTTTTATGTCCTTTTGTTGTACAAAAGATACACCACACATGTTATCTTCTTTCCTTTCTAGTAGATAGTTGTTGTAATTACATGATCAATGTGACAAGTTTTGTCTTAGAACACCACTCCTAACAGTGCCTCCCCCATAGGAGTCGCCTCCGACCTTATTGTGATTTCCAATTTCATTGACTAAGTAACCACCTTTTGTTGTGTCAGTGGAACTTTGATGTGTGGTAGTATCCCCACAAACAACCGTGCACAATAATGAACATCTTGGATTTGGAAACTGAATCGTTTAAAAAAATATTAAATCATTGGTCATAGTTCCACACTAACTCACAAGTTATCTTATTAATTTCCTTGACCTCGATAATATAATGAGACTTAGACTTTGGTTTCTGTGACTCCTTTAGAAGTTATTCATTAATAGTTTCTAATTGTATGGTTTTCATTACATTGAGAGTGCTCCTATATTTCATATACCATGTTAAATCCTTGTCTTTTAATGTGCTCTCTAGTTTCGCAATCTTGGAAGCCTCATATGTAATTTTCTTCGTGGACCATATCACATTATTGGTAAGTCAATATTGTTGAATGTCATCTTTACCTATCCCATCAAAAATGGGAAGCATTAGTGTATAATATGATGTTTTCATCGTTATTATATCTAGTTTGGGGTTTATGAAGAGTAAATTAGATTCCAACCTTTACTAAAAGGTTGAAGATGGCAACCCAGTGATGCTCCTACTATATGTAGACGATATTTTTGTGCCAGGTATGGATGGGTTGATTGTTGATACGAAAAGAAAGCTTGCTACTGAGTTAGAAATGAAGGACTTGGGTATGGTGCATTATTTTCTAGGTATGGAGGTGTGGCAGAGTGTAGATGGAATCTCACTTGGACAAGGGAAGTATGCAGTAGAGATCCTGAAGAGGTTTGGGATGATGGACTACAAGGCTATGGGCACATCTATGGAATCAAACCTGAAGCTATTGAGTGACGCTTCATCAGACTAAGTTGATGCTACGATGTTTGTCAGATGATTGGGTCCTTGATGTACCTGAAGAACACGAGACTAGATATTTACTTTGATGTGAACACCTTCAGCTAGTTTATTATAGATCTGAGACTTGTTCACTTGAATGCTGCAAAGCATACTCTAAGGTACTTGATGGGTACAATTGATTATGGGCTCAAGTATGAGGTAAATCAGAAGATTAACCTAGAGGGTTATGTTGATTCAGATTGGGAAGGCAGTTCCATCGATAGGAAGAGCACTTTAGGGTGTTGCTTCAGTATGGGATCAGGTGTGATCTCTTGGTTTAGTAGCAAGCAATCCTGTGTGGCACTGAGTACAACTAAAGCAGAGTATGTCGCAGCCTGTTCAACTAGTTGTGAGGCAGTATGGCTGAGGAAGCTACTGTTTGATTTATTTGATCTCCAGTTGGATGCTACTTGTATATATTGTGACAACCAGAGTTGTGTGAAGTTGTCAGAGAATCCAATGTTCGATGACAAATTGAAGCATATCGAGATCAAGTATCACTATATTAGGGATATGGTGTAGAGGGGAGCAGTGAAGCACTAGTATGTTACGACAGACGATCAGATAGCTGATGTGTTGATGAAGCCATTGGATGGATTCAAGTTTGAGTAGTTCAGGGAGAAGCTTGGTGTTCCCCAGATCGAGGTCCCTTCCAAGGAGAAGTGATGAGTTCGGAAGCCATTCTGACGACTAGATGAGATAGAAGGGCTGAGTCATTCCGTCATGGTGAGAGGATTTGGTTCCTTCCATGTCAGACTTGAGTGTCAAGCCATTCTGATATGACTATAGGATTGGTTCCTACATGATCAAATATAAGGGCTATTTCCATTCTTGGAATGGAGCTAGCTGGTGAGGTACCAGAAATCCTCAGTCTGGGACTGAGAACCACTTTGATGTGATAGATGGATGTGTTCCCACTTAATCAGATGTAAGGGTTGAGCCATTCCATCATGGTTAAAGGATTAGGTTCCGTCCATGTCAGATGTGATTGCTGTCCATTCTGACGAGTAGGTCAGATGTAAGGGCAACTACCATTCTCTTCGAGAATGGAGGCACCTGGTCAGTTACGAGGTAGCTTAGTCTGGGACAGGGGGCCATTCTAATATGACTATAGGATTGGTTCCTACAAGATTAGATGTGAGTGCATGGCTTTCTGATGAGTAGGTTAGATTTAAGTGTTGTGCCTTTCTGACAAGTAGGTGAGATGTAAGTTTTGTGCCTTTCTAACGAGTAGGTCAGATGTAAGTTTTGTTCCTTTCTGACGAGTAGGTCAAATGTAAGTGTTGTGCCTTTTTGACGAGTAGGTCATATGTAAGTGCTGAGCTCTTTCATAGATGATAGTAGT
Organism: Pseudotsuga menziesii; assembly: GCA_001517045.1. Taxonomy (NCBI): domain Eukaryota; kingdom Viridiplantae; phylum Streptophyta; class Pinopsida; order Pinales; family Pinaceae; genus Pseudotsuga; species Pseudotsuga menziesii. The sequence goes on from LPNX010433685.1 coordinate 113,919, forward strand.
TGTGTCTTATCAAGCTGGTTAATGTGAGTGCTAGGCCTTTCTGATGTGATTGTAGGATTAGTTCCTACATGATCAGATGTGAGTGCTGGGCATGCCTTTTTGACGAGTAGGTCAGATGTAAGTGTTGGGAGAGCCATTCTGATGAGTAGGTCAGACATAAGCATTGAACAAGACCTACATGATGGCTATGCCTACAACAACCATGAAAAAGGGTTAGCTCTAAAGAACTTCCTATGATAAGAAGAATCATGAGATAGCACATATGATGATGACCCAGTGATGATTCAGACCCAGCTATGTTTCAGATCCAGTTATGATGTGTCCAAGATGATCCAGATCAAGTGATGATCCAGATCCAACAGCGATGATCCAGATCAAGTGATGATCTGGATCCAGTAATGATGTCCAGTGATGATCTAAATTGAGTGATTATTGAGATACAATGATGATGATCCAGATTGAGTGATGATCTAGATCCAGTGATGATGATTCAGATCGAGTTCTGATACAGATCCAAAGATGAAGATGACTTGAAGACAAAGATGACTTGAAGATGCAGATGAAAAGAAGATCTAGAGAAGAAGACGAGTAATGAGAATTGTGTCGAGAGAATACCTTCCTTGTTAGGAGGGAGTGTTGATGTAATTGTAACTTTGGAATGTATTCACTTGTATTTCTTATGTATTGTAACCCGATGTTTATTTCGCGATCTATTTGTAATATCATTGAGTCATGTCATGCCTCGATGTTCCGGTCAGGAGGATCTATAATGTAAACAAGTCATGTCAAGTTATTGAGGGTAACCCTCCTATTGTCTAAGGGTTAAAGTCCCCGTAGTTCTGGGGTTACTCTTATCGGGAGATAATCTTACTATTTTGGAGGTTTTACTTTTGGTGTTGATTCTATCTCTGAGGAACTTGTGGGGTTTTCTCCATTTATGGTTTCCCCGAGGAAAAAAACTGTGTTCATTGTCTCTTGAGTTTGATTGTTGTACTTTTTGTTCTCTCAATTAAATATCCTAACATAATGCTAGCTTGAATTATTAAAAACTAACATTATCGTTCATTAATTCAAGAATAGACATTTATTCAGATCATGTAAAAACTCACATAACTCCATAAAGGTGCATGCATAGAGATTTTGTAATAATATCATGTTAGTAAATTTGGAGATCCATGTCCCCAACTTCAATATATCTCATACCTCTTAGTTTTACGCATTGCATGAAAGGGACTAGGTGCGTTGGAATCCATGTAGTTATTTATCATTGGGAATTCATTTTTTATGTCCTTTTGTTGTACAAAAGATACACCACACATGTTATCTTCTTTCCTTTCTAGTAGATAGTTGTTGTAATTACATGATCAATGTGACAAGTTTTGTCTTAGAACACCATTCCTAAAAATGCCTCCCCTATAGGAGTCACCTCCGACCTTATTGTGATTTCCAATTTCATTAACTAAGTAACCACCTTTTGCTGTGTCAGTGGAACTTTGATGTGTGGTAGTATCCCCACAAACAACCGTGCACAATACTGAACATCTTGGATTTGGAAACTGAATCATTTAAAAAAATATTAAATGATTGGTCATAGTTCCACACTAACTCACAAGTTGTCTTATTAATTTCCTTGACCTCGATAATGTAATGAGACCTAGACTTTGGTTTCTATGACTCCTTTAGAATTTCTTCACTAATAGTTTCTAATTGTATGGTTTTCACTACAGTGAGAGTGCTCCTATATTTCATATACCATGTCAAATCCTTGTCTTTTAATGTGCTCTCTAGTTTCGCAATCTTGGAAGCCTGATATGTAATTTTCTTCGTGGACCATATCACATTATTGGTAAGTCAATATTGTTGAATGTCATCTCTACCTATCCCATCAAAAATGGGAAGCATTAGTGTATAATATGATGTTGTCATCGTTATTATATCTAGTTTGGGCTTTATGAAGAGTAAATTAGATTCCAACCTTTACTAAAAGGTTGAAGATGGCAACCCAGTGATGCTCCTACTATATGTAGACGATATTTTTGTGCCAGGTATGTATGGGTTGATTGTTGATACGAAAAGAAAGCTTGCTACTGAGTTAGAAATGAAGGACTTCGGTATGGTGCATTATTTTCTAGGTATGGAGGTGTGGCAGAGTGTAGATGGAATCTCACTTGGACAAGGGAAGTATGCAGTAGAGATCCTGAGGAGGTTTGGGATGATGGACTACAAGGCTATGGGCACATCTATGGAATCAAACCTGAAGCTATTGAGCGATGCTTCATAAGATTAAGTTGATGCTACGATGTTTGTCAGATGATTGGGTCCTTGATGTACCTGAAGAACATGAGACTAGATATTTACTTTGATGTGAACACCTTGAGCTAGTTTCTTACAGATCTGAGACATGTTCACTTGAATGCTGCAAAGCATACTCTAAGGTACTTGATGGGTACAATTGATTATGGGATCAAGTATGAGGCAAATCAGAAGATTAACCTAGAGGGTTATGTTGATTCAGATTGGGAAGGCAGTGCCATCGATAGGAAGAGCACTTTAGGGTGTTGCTTCAGTATGGGATCAGGTGTGATCTCTTGGTTTAGTAGCAAGCAATCCTATGTGGCACTGAGTACAACTAAAGCAGAGTATGTCGCAGCCTGTTCAACTAGTTGTGAGGCAGTATGGCTGAGGAAGCTACTGTTTGATTTATTTGATCTCCAGTTGGATGCTACTTGTATATATTGTGACAACCAGAGTTGTGTGAAGTTGTCAGAGAATCCAATGTTCCATGACAAATTGAAGCATATCGAGATCAAGTATCACTATATTAGGGATATGGTGTAGAGGGGAGCAGTGAGGCACTAGTATGTTACGAAAGACGATCAGATAGATGATGTGTTGACGAAGCCATTGGATGGATTCAAGTTTGAGTAGTTCAGGGAGAAGCTTGGTGTTCTCCAAATCGAGGTCCCTTCCAAGGAGAAGTGATGAGTTTGGAATCCATTCTGACAACTAGGTGAGATAGAAGGGCTGAGCCATTCTGTCATGGTGAGAGGATTTGGTTCCTTCCATGTCAGACTTGAGTGTCAAGCCATTCTGATATGACTATAGGATTGGTTCCTACATGATCAAATATAAGGGCTATTTCCATTCTTGGAATCGAGCTAGCTGGTGAGGTACCAAGAATCCTTACTTTGGGACTGAGAACCATTTTGATGTGATAGATGGATGTGTTCCCACTTAATCAGATGTAAGGGTTGAGCCATTCTATCATGGTTAAAGGATTAGGTTCCTTCCATGTCAGATGTGATTGCTATGCATTCTGACGAGTAGGTCAGATGTAAGGGAAACTACCATTCTCTTCGAGAATGGAGGCACCTGCTCAATTACGAGGTAGCTTAGTCTGGGACTGGGGGCCATTCTAATATGACTGTAGGATTGGTTCCTACAAGATTAGATGTGAGTGCATGGCTTTCTGATGAGTAGGTCATATGTAAGTGTTGTGCCTTTTTGACAAGTAGGTGAGATGTAAGTGTTGTGCCTTTCTAACGAGTAGGTCAGATGTAAGTGTTGTTCCTTTCTGACGAGCAGGTCAAATGTAAGTGATGTGCCTTTTTGACAAGTAGGTCATATGTAAGTGCTGAGCTCTTTCATAGATGATAGTAGTTGTGTCTTATCAAGCTGGTGAATGTGAGTGCTAGGCCTTTCTGATGTGATTGTAGGATTAGTTCCTACATGATCAGATGTGAGTGCTGGGCATGCCTTTTTGATGAGTAGGTCAGATGTAAGTGTTGGGAGAGCCATTCTGATGAGTAGGTCAGACATAAGCATTGAACAAGACCTACATGATGTCTATGCCTACAACAAGCATGAAAAAGGGTTAGCTCTGAAGAACTTTCTATGACAAGAAGAATCATGAGATAGCACATATGATGATGACCCAGTGATGATTCAGACCGATCTATGATTCATATCCAGTTATGATGTGTCCAAGATGATCCAGATCAAGTGATGATCCAGATCCAACAATGATGATCCATGTCACGTGATGATCTAGATCCAGTAATGATGTCCAGTGATGATCTAAATTGAGTGATTATTGAGATACAGTGATGATGATCCAGATTGAGTGATGATCTAGATCCAGTGATGATGATCCAGATCGAGTTCTGATACAGATCCAAAGATGAAGATGACTTGAAGACGAAGATGACTTGAAGATGCAGATGACAAGAAGATCTAGAGAAGAAGATGAGTGATGAGAATTGTGTCGAGAGAATTCCTTCCTTGTTAGGAGGGAGTGTTGATGTAATTGTAACTTTGGAATGTATTCACTTGTATTTCTTATGTATTGTAACCCGATGTTTATTTCGTGGTCTATTTGTAATATCATTGAGTCATGTCATGCCTCGATGTTCCGGTCAGGAGGATCTATAATGTAAACAAGTCATGTCAAGTTATTGAGGGTAACCCTCCTATTGTCTAAGGGTTAAAGTCCCCGTAGTTCTGGGGTTACTCCTATCAGGAGATAATCTTACTATTTTGGAGGTTTTACTTTCGGTGTTGATTCTATCTCTGAGGAACTTGTGGGGTTTTCTCCATTTATGGTTTCCCCGAGGAAAAAAACTGTGTTCATTGTCTCTTGAGTTTGATTGTTGTACTTTTTGTTCTCTCAATTAAATATCCTAACATAATGCTAGCTTGAATTATTAAAAACTAACATTATCGTTCATTAATTCAAGAATAGACATTTATTCACATCATGTCAAAACTCACATAACTCCATAAAGGTGCATGCATAGAGATTTTGTAATAATGTCATGTTAGTAAATTTGGAGATCCATGTCCCCAACTTCAATATATCTCATACCACTTAGTTTTACGCATTGCATGAAAGGGAATAGGTGTGTTGGAATCCATGTAGTTATTTATCATTGGGAATTCATTTTTTATGTCCTTTTGTTGTACAAAAGATACACCACACATGTTATCTTCTTTCCTTTCTAGTAGATAGTTGTTGTAATTACATGATCAATGTGACAAGTTTTGTCTTAGAATACCATTCCTAACAATGCCTATAGAAATTTAGGCCTGCAGTAGATTAATTTCACCCACAACAATTGACAATTGATCATGCAAAATTATCAACAATGGAGACTTAATATGGAGCTGTAACACAAAATTATATTAACTGAGTGTACAATAGCCAACCCTATAATAACATAGGCTGCTGAATATATAGAATACATGAGCAAATAGAATGCATAAGGAAGCATCCAAATCTAGCATAAAGCAGGCTTACCCAAAATAGGCAAATCCCCCATAGGTGTAAAAAGGTGATCCCAAATCTATCAAGGACCCCATGAATTAGCAAGGGCACATGGGCAAGCTAAAGAGTGGTCAAATGGTATCTCATACATGCTTTTGCATGGAGGAAAGAGTGGAGGAGGAAGAGGCAACAAAGCTTGATTCACCTCACCTAGTCTTGCTTTCCTATGTGCCTTAAAACACTGAAAAAGCATGCAATAAAGCAGAAAAAGCAGAAGGGCACCTAGGAGGCCAGGAATAAAGTAGATTTGATTCCCAAGGCTTTCCCAAGTGCTCCATGAGTCAATAATGGCAAGTTTGACCTCTATGGATAGGAAATTAGCAACTTGCACATGGTGGGACTCATGGACTAGGAAAATAAGACAAAATAAATGAAATAATGTCTAAGTGGGTAAATACTATGGGTTGATTATTCTAACAATGCCTCTCCTATAGGAGTCACCTCCGACCTTATTGTGATTTCCAATTTCATTGACTAAGTAAACACCTTTTGCTGTGTTAGTGGAACTTTGATGTGTGGTAGTATCCCCACAAACAACCGTGCAAAATACTGAACATCTTGGATTTGGAAACTGAATCGTTTAAAAAAATATTAAATCATTGGTCATAGTTCCACACTAACTCACAAGTTGTCTTATTAATTTCCTTGACCTCGATAATGTAATGAGACTTAGACTTTGGTTTCTGTGACTCCTTTAGAAGTTCTTCATTAATAGTTTCTAATTGTATGGTTTTCACTACAGTGAGAGTGCTCCTATATTTCATATACCATGTCAAATCCTTGTCTTCTAATGTGCTCTCTAGTTTCTCAATCTTGGAAGCCTCATATGTAATTTTCTTCATGGACCATATCACATTATTGGTAAGTCAATATTGTTGAATGTCATCTTTACCTATCCCATCAAAAATGGGAAGCATTAGTGTATAATATGATGTTGTCATCGTTATTATAGGTAAATGTGAACTACTACTTCTATTTTCAACTACTGTATTACTTCTACCTATTCAACTCTATATATTTTAATTATTCTCTCAGGTAGAACTATATTATATCCCTCTAACTTCTTCTTTTGTGTCTTCTTCGAGACTTTGTTCCTAAGCAAAAGTAAGTAATAAATAGTCTTCGTGATTAGATAAAGGGAACTAATGGATTCAAATGAATCATAAACTCCTTGAATTATTTCTTCTGATAATACTGAATCCATGAGATATCAAATTGAAATGGAGAGTATCGTCTCCCATCATACAAGTTCCTCCATTATCCTATAGTTCTTATTCTTCCACATCCTCTAGGTTTTTTTCTTCTCTTTACCTCAGGGGGATGATACCACTATTCTCACTAGAAACTCTCACATTCTTCCCTTCCATGCCTTTTTTGTTGTCTCTAGTATTCTAATCGCTCTTCTTTATCATATTTTGTGAGACCTTCTGGAATAAAGGACCCTTCTGCACACTCTCTCCATGTAGTCCAATCTCTAGCATTCTTATGTCCTCTCTAATAAACACTCTCTTTCTTATCATCTTCCTTTCTCTTTAATGTCTTCTAGCTGCCTACTTTATCTCATCCATTTTTAGATATCTTTTCTTTCTCTAGAGTCATTGTTCTTATGGACCATTTTTTACACCTACATATTCTCCCACTGCTTCATACCCCACCACCTTAACATGGGGTTTATGTTTCCACGATTTTGGGGTTCATTGTCACCAGGACCTTCTCAATAAACATCTTTACTGAAAATGGAATATACGCCAAGAATATCTTTATTGGACCCTCTGAAAATACTGCTTCTACATGGCTATATGATTCACTGCATCCTATAGAAAATTCTATGATATACCCTTCTTCCACATGTAAGAAACAAAATTAAGTACCTCTAGACTACTTATTATCTAGGTCTTTCAACTATTCTATCTTCTCCTTAGTCCTTACTATTGGCCAAGTTTCCCTCCAGATTCTATTGATCTCTAATTTCCTGTATGTCCATTCATATAAAAATACAGAAACCTTATAGAAGAAAATTTGATACAAAAATGAATAAAGATACCTGTATTTCCAGCACTAGGGTTAAATTTAGAGTCCTCTAGTCTCTTATTGTGAAAACCCATCCTCTTGGATTTCCAACATTCTTTGATCTCAACTTTAGTGTGATTCCACCTGATTTATTCTTGTTCCCTTCATTCCCTCTCAGATACTAACAACATAGCCATCTTTTTAGTTGTTGTTTTTCACACTTAGTTTTCAACTTGCATCACAAACAAAACCCTATAGGAATTGAGATTTTAAATACCCTGCAAGAAGGATAAGGTCTTTCTTTAGACATGTGTTGGAAATTATATGGACTAATTACGTGGATGCATAAGATAAGATGGGTTCTTTTTAATCATTAGTGTGTTCATTATTTCACTTCACCATGAAATTTAAGCTTTATCAAGATAAAATTAATCTTCTAAACTACTTAACATTTATCGTACATTCAATCATCAAGAAATTGCACAAGAAATTTTTTAGAGAAAAACTGTATTATATTAATTTTCAAGAACTCGGTACAATCGATAGCTTCAAATATATCTCAATAGCTTAATGGTAATTCATTCATACATTAATATGGTCATCACAACCCATAACATCATATCATAACAATAATATATCATCTTAAAACCCAACTAGCTAGTTACAAAAGCACCTTAGAACATTACCGAAAGAAACTAACTCAAAATATTTCACAAAATATCTTCGAGCAAAACCCAACTCTTTACAATATGTCTTTATGAAGGACTTGGTTCATAACTTCAAAAGTGTTGGTGGGGCACAGTCCCTAACTAGACTCGACACGTAGTCTCTAACTGAAATTGGGATGTAGTATGTTTCTAACGGTGTTCCTTGGCACGTAGAATGCTTCTAGATATCAAAATATGGGAAACAACATGAAATATAGTTGAACTTCCGAGAAATCGAATTTCATCCAGAATTACACAAATGGAAAACCATCGAAATGATCCCCTTCCTTCCCTTAACAACCATGGGTTTATTTCCTTTCAACAAATTTTAGACCACAAGTAGGAAATCCCATGTTTTTCCAATGACCAAACCTCAACCATATTAAAACGAGTACCAAAATGACAAAAGGAGAATATCCACCGCTTCAAGTTCGAGCTAAGTTTCTTGATACAAGATATTAATATCTTGAATCCAATATTAGTCTCAAATTCATCCATCCTATAGACTCCATTATTTTTCATTATGCTCCATAATTATCCATGATTGAACCAGAGTATTCATGGTGTAATGAGTCAAGAACACATATGGGTAAGACATGAGAAATGTGTGAAATAAATGGAATATATAAAACTCTAGTTCATGGGATTGCATGGCCATGTGATACCCTCGATTCATGCATAAATAATACTTTTTTCAGCTAAATAGAATTTTAAAAAAGATGTTGCACCCCTTCCAAATTTTGGATTCAAGGAGAAGGCATAGACACATACCCTTCATTAAAGTTAGGAGATCATTCTTTAAAACCATTACACCTTTGTCTAACTGAGTTACTTTGTTACCAAGTTTATCAACCAAACAATTATTATTCCTACATATGTGTCAGAAGTAGAGATATTTTATGTAATGGAGATTTGGATATTCCACGCAATGTTGTTGAGAATGTGATTTTCAACCCATTGTGACTGAAAAATCTACCATGAAACTATTTTATTACAAGAAGAGAATTCATAAAAATCATCGATTGAGAAATTTATCAAGGATGCAATTATCTCTGATCCAGAGAGTAAGGAATATAAGTCAAAAACTTTAATAGACATGCATCCAAGTCCCTAAGAATACCTAGAAGCATCTTTTTTGCTCGGATCAAAGAGGATCCCATCCCTTCCTTAGCTTCAAGTATTTATTCTTAAGAAATAACTATTGACAAATTGTAAGAGTGGCATCCATTTGTTGGCGATAAGATGGAATGATCCCCACTCCATCATTAACGAGCATAATTATTTTTTATAATTTATTTTGTAGGGGTGATAATTTAATTCCATTATATGAAGGGATAAAGAGGTACTGAAGGTAAAAAAAGACTTCAAATTTGAATGTTTCCCCTTTAAATATATGTAATTCACGTGATCTCTTGATTGATTCTGTACCATTTTGAAATAATAATTATATATATATTTATTAATTTTAGTGGTTATATTTGATTTCATCACAGAAATATCAAAATATCAATGTATAGAGGTTTATAAATGTTTCAATCCTATAGTCACATCCTACAGGATCCCTATATTTGTAACATAGGTATGAAAAAATATAAACATGTATATACTCATTATTGTTTTTTAATTTTTTTCGTCCCACTTACATATCATGAGTTACCATCACTTACTTGCATTAAATGGAAGAAGAAAGTGAAACACATACTATTGCATATGGATTCCACTAGGGAAGCCCATTGTCATTTCAAATAATTAATTGTGGACTATATAGAATCCTTGTTAGTACCTCTAGTGAGTATGGGCATAAGTACTCAGCCTATTGTAGGCAGATTGAATGCTGTGCAATCGGCTAAGTATTTATCGCCTCACTGATGCCTATTGCAGGTGCATTAAGTGCTCTGCAGTACATCGAGTATTTATCGCGAGTGAATGATCTACAGTAGGATGAGTATTTATTGCCTCATTGATGCCTGCTGCATCTGCATTGAATGCTCTCTAGCAGGCTGAGTGTATTAAATGGATGAAGAAAGTGAAACACATACTATTGCATATGGTGGTGAATTTTAGTTTGTCATTTGTTGCATCTGATGGAGAATTTTAGTTACTCAATTGTTGAGTGTTAGACATGTTAAATGGAATCCCACATTTATTATTCATTTAGAATTCAATTCTAGGTCATGCTTTCTTATCTAGTTTATATGTGATTGGTAAATGTAAAGGAACTTAATTTAAGTTCCTTAATTAATCGTGATGATAGGTTTTGTAACATTAGATAAAGTAGTTTTTGGTTATGGTTAATTTAATTATACATTTAAAAATCATCTTTATTTAGCTAAGCACTACTTTCTTAGGCATTTAGTTTTTGAGAAAGAAACTAACACTCAATTGTTATTTTCCATAATTTAAAAATAATTTTTAATGTTTGATCATTCTTAGATATAGAACATATAATTAAAATTATTATTTTTAAAATAATTAATGAAATATGAGAGATCTCTATTGTAAAATAGGATTGCCCCATCTTAATATTCAAAACTATGTATTGATTCAATTCTATTATATATATATATATATATATATATAAATAAAATTAAATGTAGATGTTTTTAAAAGTTGATTTATTATTTAAATACATAAGTTTTTAAAGGTTGTTGATCATTTCATTTGAGGGAAATACCATTCAAATTTTTACATATATCAATAAACATTTTTGTGTAGGGTATAATCTTATTTTTTTAATTTTAAATTTTAGAGTACTTTTTTTTCATTTGGTTTACAATTTTGGAGAGAAATTGTTAAAGAGCTTAACGTGATAGAGACATCAAGTGAGTCTCTTATATATCTATGCATAACATTAACTAATTTGACCACAAGAACCTTTCCTTACAACTCACAACTCTCAACCACTTAAGCTAACCCATCCACCTAAATTATATAATACTTCTTATATTTACAAAAATATATTTAAAATTAAAAAGATTAATTTTTTTTAATAAATAAAAAGTTTAAAAAAATAAACTTTAAAAAAAAAATAGGACGTAATTTTAAAATAGACAATAAAAATTAAATTATGAACAACATTCCACCTATTGGATATCCATTCTCACTTGTGAGTTGAACCTTCGTTTAACGGCCAAAGCATTAAAAGTACAATCATCCATATTTCTTTTACTCATATATAGCCAAAAGAAAACCCATAAAGTTTTAACATTATATTTCTAAAACTTAACAATCAAATCTATACTTCTAATATATTTATTTTGATTTATAAAATACAACGCAAGTTCCTTTAACCCCACAAAATTGGGTTGCTGGGTCCTTGTGTAGTCTAATTTCCTTTTATTTTTTAGATAGAGTCTTCCCTTTGTGGAAGGGCTAAGAACTTTAATCAAATATTTTCTGATATTGTAACAAACTTGAAGTGACATAGCATATAAGTGTTTTCATTAGCTTGCATTTTTGAGTTATCTTTTTAAAAGGGCTAAGTAATTAATAAAATATTTTAAAATTGAAGTGACTTAGCATATAAGTTTTTTCATTCATTTGTATTGATAATGTATTTTTTTTGAAAGTGTAAGAGGCCAATAATTAATAATTTACTATTATTTTTTGGTAAGATATTTTATTTTATTATATTAAATATTTTTGACACAAAAGTAAAAAATAAAACAAATGTAACGAATTATTCTTTGATTAATAAAAGATGTTGAAGGGGACATAAATGCAATATCTATTGAAAAGTGTTTGATGACCACAAGACGATAAGACAAGTGGTTGTAGCTTCTGAGAACTCAAGGTGCGTGAGGCATCTTCCCCATAATCATGTCACAACTCTTTGTTGAGTCCTAAAGAGGAATAGGCTCATAGATGACCAATTCCTAGAAAAAATACTATATAACAGTTTGTCCAATAACATGCAAAATGCTAGTATTGAACAAGGATTCAATCTGATAATGCAAGAGATGGTGCATTAAGTGGATTTTTCTCTTGTGGTTCAACAAACATGCTTAGGGGTTATAGAGAAAGTGATTTGGATTCTCTAAAAGTTGTTTGGAAGGAACAAATATTATATTTATGTTTTCTAAGCAATGGTTCCATGTTCTTTTCCTATTGCTTATTTGTTATAACAAGTTACAATACGATTTCCATTCTTATCGTGGAATAACAACTAATTTTTTTAGCATAAATTTATTATGCATCTACATTAAATAATGATCAATTATGTATCTTATTTAAGTTCCAATCCATTATGCATCTAAATAGAATATGGTTCTGTTATGTGTCAGTTCACTAATAATTCTCACTACTACATTTCGATCCAAAATCCGACGGTTACTTCCGACGGCGCGTTCATTTTTTCTTTTAAACTTACCAAAAATCACAAAGATAATTTTTTTTTTGTAAATGTGGTGACACACGTTGGTTAAGCGATGGATATTTTCATAACCGTCGCTTAACCGAAGACGCGTTGGTAAAAAAGGTCATTCAAACAACCAAAGGAAAGCTGAAAGACACATAGGGCGCGGAACCGTCGCTTAACCGATGACGCGTTAGTTTAAAAAAAACCCAAAACTCACATAGGGCGCGCGGGAACCATCCATTTTCTCACTCGCTTCTGTTCTTCTTCTTTTCATTTTGTATGTATGTGATCCTGCCACAGGACCTCTTCTTCAGGTAGGAATTTTATAGCAGCACTATTGCTTGCGCACCTTATTCCGCTTACTTGCCTGAAGAAACCAACTGAAATCAACTTATGCTATTTGGAACATCGCCTCTATTCCATACCTCACTTACCTAACTTACTTATGACCTTACCAATTGCTGAAGCCAGGAATGCTTTGTAGAGTCGGCACTATAATATTTACTCTTTACCCTACCGATTCTAGATACCATGTATTAACTTTTGCTGGTTCGGCCTCAGGATACGATTCATCAATTTGAACCCACTGGATAGGAATAGACTTATCTTTCAAACACCTTAAACTGATATATTATCTATATCCCTCCTCGATCCACCTCACGAGCAGCTTTGGTTGGCAGGTGTGAATCATAAGTGTGCGATTCAGTAGGTTCTAGGTAAACTGTGTAACGATGGAAGGAGAAGGAGAAGGAAAAAGATAATAAGGAGAAACAACCCAGGAAAGAGAAAGCTAAACCTACACCTCCACCTGCACCAGCACATTCTGCCTCTCTCATGCCAACATCCACAAAAACTAGTTTCTATGACGATTATGATGCCAGGAAACGACCGACTTTGAAACTTAATTCCGAGGGAGGAGGAGGATGGAAAAAGGAGTCACAAGTGCAAAACCTGCATCTGCATCCCACAGCACTCCTCTAGGCTATTGCTGCCGTGGAAGCTCAGCTTGGGGAGCCATTACGTGATGACGGCCCTATCCTAGGAGTTTCCAGGTCATGTGTGGCAAATGATCTCGTTCTTTCATTTAGAATGAAGTTTAATTTCAAGATTTTTATATTAACTATTATTATTTTAGGTTACCCTTTACAACCCTCCAAGTTCGTAGTTATATTCCAGTCATCTGAGCTTGGTAGCAAACAATTGTTTATTTTGGAGCAAATGATAACTCTCCAGTATCCAATAAATTTATATTAATTGTCTTAGGAGGAGAGAGGTCTTGATGCTGGACCTAGGATTGTACAAAAATTGGTTGGCCTCGGTGATAACAGGACATCCAATATTGTCAAACGCATTGCAGAAGAAGAAATTGCACATGTTCCAGTGGGCGTGTCTTGGTTTCTGACAGTATGTAGAAAGATGGGTTGCATGCTTGACAAGACATTTACAGGTCTGTATGGAAATATGAACCCCGATAGATACATCTGGAATGTGAACTTCATAATCCTTTAGATGACATGCCCCAAGCATGCCTTTTCATTGATCTACCCTTGTTCATCTACTTGCTTTTATGACAAACATAATTTTGGTGTAGTATTGCACATTGCATGTTTGTTACAGAGCTATTAGAGGAGCTTGATGTGGAGCTAAAAGGGCCATTTAACTATGAAGCAAGAGTAGAATCTGGAATGCCTCGTGATTGGTAGGAAAAATTCTTTCTTATGTTCAGAAGAAATTTGTCATTAACAGGACAAACTGTTCCTGTTTCTTTTTTATTTGGTTTGTTTATACTTATAGTATAAATACCCTCATTTTTTGCATGGTTTGATTTGGAAGCCTATATTTTTACAAGCCACCCTAATTGCCTTACTGTTCTTGAAATGCACTACAAAATTCTAGATCAGCACTATGATTACTACCATCTGTGCATTGTACAAGAGGAGTCATAATCAATGTGGGGAAGCTTGTTATGATGTATGCATTTGTATTTGATTCTGGTTTAAACTAGGAAATTAGGACTTCATGGGAAAGAGTGTTATTTTCTATATTGAGACAACTTAAGAGTTCCATATGATTAAATGCTTGGTATAGGTATGACACATCAAATTTGGGTCTGTCAAGATGGGATAACCACCTTGACGTGGAAAATGACAAAGAGAGAACGATATTGCAGGTATGTTTGATCCCTTGTTTGTTTGCTTATTTTAGACTTTATGGGTATGCTATAATTTAGCACATCTGATGATTTTGATAGAAACTTTGCTGTCCATGAAATTTTGCTTGGATAATTACTACCCGTCATGGAAAGGATGTCAGTACTGAGCAGGCTCATTGCAATCCTCATAAGTTTCCAGTTTCGGATGAAGGTATCAAAACCACTGATTTCTATCTCTCTAAGGTGAGAATTAGATCCTTTAAAAGAATTTTGGTCATTGTAACCTATTCTTGACCATGGGTGATTAGTGGAATTGTTAAAACTGTAACAGGTTTATGAAAGGCTTGCTTGCATAGTTGCCATGGAGAAAGAAAATTATGAGCTATTCTGAGTTATCACTTATCAGTAAGAGACATCGAATTCATTTGACCAGCTCCAAAACTGATAATGATCCAACCTTTGCCCCATAAAGGTTCAAATTTTCACCTTTAAATTAGTCAAAACATCCACAGTCAAATACAATGCTAAAAGGCTAACCAGATACCTGAGGAATACAAGCTATGATACGATCTAGTATGATATTCTGTTCTCTACAGTATGATAGAAAATATGACTCATGGAACTCTACTCTTTCAAGCAAAGTTTTCCCCTCGTCGTCATAAATTGGAAATCCATTCCCCTCTAAGGAATTAAGATATAAGTTTATCTTGGCAACCTTTATGGTTCTGGGATTTATATCAAGACCATAAACCTGTAGCAAAGCAAATGAGAAACCAGATAATAAATACAACCCATGAAAAATTATGTCGAGGAATTTTTGATAACCATTGAACTATATTGAAACAGCATATGAATATATGATAATATCCATATTTGAAGTGAACAAAAGCATGGCATTAAATTGTGAAGAAACAAAGGCATTATGTGGTTTACAAGCTTCCATACTTTCATATAAATCATGTCTCTGATTAGTTCCCAGCCTAAAAAATGATGAGATTTAAAAAAAAATGTAAAGCATATCTCCAACACTAGGGAACTCAAATTAGTAGTATAATAAAATATTAAAAAGTTAATATAAGCATGCCTTGAGGGGAGAACACTTTTCAGCTAGATCTGACAGGAAAATTACATATATTAACCCTAGAAGGAAACCCACACTGTGTTTGTGAAATTTCACTCAGTTATGACAACTGTATGGAAATGTCTGATGAAGGATGGAATAATGTAAGTATAGATGGCATCATAGATGTTGCATGGTGGTCTAAGGGTAAACTTATGGTTGCAAAAAGTAATGGTATTGTTAATTTGATCAAGATCCCTAGTGCTAAGAATGTTTTGGAGGACATACCCAGATTTTCCTCTCCCTTGCTTTCCAGAGACCCTATTTCTCAAGGGCAGGTTTTTGTATTAGAGAGCATATTTCCTCATCAATCAAAAGACTCTTTTGGGTCACTACACGAAGTAAGCTTTGACAATGTACAAGATGGGGCCAAGAATTCTCACTCTACTTCTTTTGAACTCAAAAACAGAGGTTCAGGATGGAAACTGCTATCTTTGTTGGAGTAGTTAGTGCCTACAACGTATAGGATCCTAATTGATGGTCAAAAATACGAGGCTGCACATCATTTTGCAAGTAAGCATGGCCTTAATGAGGATTCAGTGGTACCAGGAACGGGCAAGGACTATAGACAAACCGAGTGGGCAACTGGAGAATAGCCTTTTCTTGTTGGACATTGGCTATCATCACAAAGGATTCATAGAGTTGAGATTATTCTTTGATGATGTCTCCGATTTGTGTCATCTTGTGTTTTCTGGTGGAGATATGGTAGACAGAGACCTTGATTTAAGTCTCAGTGCTTGGGAACACCTTTGTGATTATGAAAAATTTAATGCATTTCTCAATGGAGTGACTGAAGCTACAGTTGTGGAAATATTGAGGGAGCTGGATGTCCCTTTTATACATAGGAAATATGGCACAAGAGGCACACCTGAGGAGGGGGATTCTTGTGGGAATCAGCTAGTCAAGTCTATAGACTGTTCAGAGACATTTTTAGTTAAATGGTTAAAAGACAAAGCAAAGGACAATAATTTGGAACTCTGCTCTGTGGTTTTAGAGGAGGGATGCAAAGATTCAGATGTGATTTGGCTTTTCAAGGATGAAGCGGAAATGATAGAGGTAGGATTGCACTGTGTATATGCTTGTACAGTCACTGATAGATGGGGTCTGATGGCTTCTATCTTATCTAAGCTGTAACAGAAAATCGTAAAGACTAGACATGCCATTGGTGGTTCTGACGATTTCATTCAGAGAAAGGGCTTGGAGAGAGTGCTTACAAACTCTCATAGCATCGTTCCTTCAAACTCAAAGCTCACCATGAGTCCATTATTCTTGGATGAGGATTACAGTGAGTTGTCTGTCAGTGGAAGCAATGATGCTTTTGATGGTCAAGAGAAACAAGTCAGTATTCTTGAAAACTTAGACAAAAGGTTAAGACTAGCTGAGGGACATGTTGAATCAGGAAGGCTTTTGACGCACTATCAGGTAAGATTACTTTCATCTACATTAACACATAATCCTTTTGATCAAGTAGTTGTTAAATGTTTCAGGATATGGCTTTGATAAAATGCTTAAAATTAACCAATTTGTGATGGTTACTTCTACTTGACTATAAACTTAATTCCTTTCTTACCTCATAGGACTGTTTAATCAGTGCATCAGCAGAGTTGATGTCCTTTTATTATGCAAAACTGAGTCCTCTGGCTGAGCAGAAGGCCTAGATTTATCTGTTGAGAATGTTTTCTCCTGCCTAATGTGTAAGGAGTTTTTGTTCATGCTTTCCTGCAAGGATTTTTGGTCTTTGCTTCGCCTATGGGGATTGATCCTAGGCAACCTCTGCCCTTGCCGGTAGCTTTATTGTATATCAACAATGATTGTAACTTTTGTCTTGCAATCTCTTCATGATATCGGACTGACTATAGTCACCATAATTGTTGGCTTTTTGTTATCCTCTAAAATATAAATGCACATACTATACTGCAGCCTAAGGCTTGACATGTTTATGGGAAACACCTTTCTAACAGATAACATCAATGAACATGATCATTTTTCATAATCATTTATTGCAGGTTTGGGACCATCTATAAAAGGATTACATCTAGTCTCATGTTTGTTACTGACTTTAAAACTTCTCAACTGTATTAGCAGATATTCTCCAGTTGCACTATTCTGTTGAATATTTTTCCAACCTACCATTATAAGCAAAAAGTCATAGACAGCTTGATGAAATAATTGATGAGCTGGTTGTTAAACTACTTTTTGGCTTGATTGATTAGATTGGTATGAATATTGTGTGCTGTTAGCAAATACCAGCAAACCAATTGTGTGCTATTAAGTTCCACTAGAGGAAAACTTACATTGCTGAGGGTAGAAAAAATATTCTCTGCCATTTTGATTTTTTCAAATGCATTTGAAGAATTAAAAGCCATGAGAAGAAATTCCAAATGAAATAGGGATGGAAGACTTGCACAAACTTCTTGGATATTTAAGCACCCTGAATATGTAGCTTTCACTTTCTCAACAATAAAACCATCGTAGCCTTTGCAGATTTTGAGTCTTAAGGAGTCATCTCCCAAACTGGACCCTGTGGATGTCCTTATAATAAGAATGCAAGCTACAAGAACAAGAGAATCATCAGTATAAGCAAACCTCTCATCCTCTACCTTCAGAACTTGATTTACTAGGTTTTCTTCAAGTTCGATGGATAAGGCACGCCTCATAACAAGTTCATGTAACAGGTTAAAGCATGCTTTTTGAACATAATCAAAACTGTGCCTATTTTTGTATTAATCATGAGTAAATATTTTATTGGAAGAGATTTTCTTTTTCAATTTATTTATTTATTACATTCTCTCAATTTGGTTTGTTGAAAGATCACATTAATATGGC